>WSTQ01000034.1:2042-60982 GCA_019627725.1 Serendipita sp. 401 | reverse complement strand
AAAAAGATACTGACACGTCATCTGTAGATTTTTTGAGGAGGTCACGACCTTTTAAGCCTACTTTGACAAATGCGGGACCAAAACGAGGGATTAGGACCAAAGTAGCCACGAATGCAAGCACCGAGAATGCAAGAGACGCATAGATTTGCGGAAATTTTACATTGCGAACGAGGGGCTGCCATGCTAAGGAGAGTGCAAGAGGTACCGTTACAGAAAGTAAAGGCGCAAGGGATACTCTGCGAGCCTTGACAATGGCCATTCGAGAGGGAGCTCGATTCCAAGGGGGCTGTATGCAAGTTGTGGCGGAGTTTAGAAAAGTTTGATCCTGACTGCACCCGCGTTCTTCCTCAAAATCATGGATTTTAGTCGTTTTAATAGCGCAGAGCAAGCTCAGCTCAATAAAATCATAGAAAAGAAACAGGAAAGTGGTAATCCTTATGAAGTAATTGTCATTGAAGAACTCAACATTGGCCTAACAGATGCAAGATTTCCTGCGCATGTATTCGTCACTCGTGGATAGATGCTTCAACTCTTGTATCAATGATTTTACAAGCAAAGCCGTGGGCTCCAAGGAGGCAAGTTTACTACCTCAAAATAAGACGAACGACGTGAACCTAACCATAAGTCCTCATTAAAAAAACAGAACACATGCTTGACGAACTGTGCAGAAAAGTTCCTCAAGCATTCAGAACGAGTTGGGGCGCGCTTTGCAGAGTATAACGCAGGTTAGCCATTGTGTTCATAACTGGAGAGTTCGATATAACCCTCAACAATAGAGAGTCAACTTCAACAATAACGGAATTGCATATTATTTCTACATCTCGTCCATGAGGCGTTTCTTTCATCTTGTCGAGCTTCATCACCCAGCGGGGCCGTTGCCGCTACATATACGCTGTTCACATATTCATGTGCTATTAATGACAATCGTTCTTACCATCACCTGTGCTCTCAGAACGACGATATCGACGCAGAAATGCCAACCCTGCACGCTAGGCACCCTGTTGCTCTAACTACCGTAGTTTATCCTCGAGCGTCCAGACTTCTCTCTCATCCCCACGTCCGCTCTAGAAATCGTATCAACGCTCCTTTATTTCTCTACTTCTTGTTTCCACTGTTTACTATGAAGGGCTTTCTTCATCTTCTGCTCGGTTCGCTTTCGAAGCGTGAAACCCCCCAGGAGCTTAGCCATGACCGTTATATAATACAGGTCAAGCAGATGCTGTATGTTACTTCTCTTTAAAAAATTCCTTTACTTATTCGAATTTTTTTAGCGACTTGAATAATACGATAGGAGTCGCCGATCCTACCTTCGCCCTTCTGACCAACGAGCTGGCGGCAACAGGTATGGGTTCAGTAACGGACCCCAACTGTCTGCAGGTGACGTGCATATTTTTATCAAATAGAATTTTTATGTGGATTTTTACTGATGTAAAAATCAGTTGGCGATTGCAGATGTAGCATTCACAAACGCCAAGGCGACTAACAATCTCGACGGACTTGTCGCCTCTTTGATCTTCAGGGCTCTGGAGCGGAATACCGCGGCAGTCGGGGTTGCATCCGAGCCTTGTTTGACTTATGTGCCTGTCAACAAGGAACTCTTGACATTCAAACAACATCAAGATCCCGCCTCCCCTGGTGCACAGATAAACAACAAGGCCGTGGTGTTAGAACTCGCAAGGCAGATCTCTCAGATTGGTGGTGAACCCAGTCATGCACTCTACTCGGGGACATTTGCACCCGGCGAAGTTGGCGGAGATCCAAAGGGCAATTCGTGCAACAACTCTAACTGCATTTTCGAGGAAGGTGTGCTAGTGAGAGACGCAAGTCCGGCTGAGATTTACGACTATGTCGGTAAATGCGTCGATGTTGGTGAGTACATCCACACGTCTGCTAGATCACACGGCGTCTTACATGAAAGGACAGTAACATCAACGATTGGTGTGTCCGGCAGGTAGATATCCTTTCTTTGTCGAAATTCCATATGTCCTCACAGTTATGCGTTTAGTACACCAACGGGAGGGGCTACAATCGAGAATATATCATCCGTTTCTGGAAGAACATCTGTATCCGGACAAACCGCCACGCGAACAACTGTGCCATCAGCCGTCATCAGCACACCAAGTACTTCGACCACAAGGCGTACTACAACGACATCGTCATCACAGCAGCAGCAGCAACAACAAACTACGACCACCCAACCCAACGCTTCCTCTACTTCATCTACCCAAGGCAATGGTAGCAACCTTCAAACCTACACGGGAAGTTGTAAGTGTTGCGTATCGATTTACGGTTTTGGAGTTTAAATGCCTTCTGTAGTGTTCGGCATCGGTGCACCAGCTGTCACGCTCGATAACAACGGTCGGTATCACGTCGATACCATAACCTCTACCTTTTCCAGCCTTCAAGAAGCAATCCTTCGAAGTTGTTCGATCCAGGTAAATATTCCGCCTGAAATAGTTCTATGACTACGATCACTTACAACTTTGCGCTATGTAGAAAAACAGCTGCGCCAATACTGCCAATCAGCAAAGAGTCAGTGTATCACAGTGCGACACCCAAGAAGGTGATTGCAAAAAGAACAGTGGTTATGCATAAATGGCTTCCACGAGATATATTTCGGTTATACCCAGGACTCTGTCTTCTGGACTCAACCCTGTATGTAGTATTAGTGTCTTGGTCCTTGCTAGTCGTGAACATTCTTTCGCTCGTATCTGATCAAGCTGGAATTACTGCGCATCCATTGAACCGCAAAGGGCCAACTTTGAGTTGCTGAGTCAAACGAATTAGGAAGCGATTGGGTTGATGTAGCAGGAGAATAAAACTAGAAAACGTTTCATGTTGCATTGAAGTCATAACATCCCCGCATCTATTCCCATGCGTAAGCCAACTATATCTAGAAGTGTCTCCTCCATATTATTGTGCGCGATATGTAAATCCATCTTTCGTCTGAAACCGTCCTATATCAGGTCCTTCCACGATGTAGCCCTGATAATCATTTATGCTCTAGAGATGTATAATCGTAAGTAAGATGGCCTTCGTGACCATATAAGCTTACTCTAAGATCCCCAACTCCTTCCACTTCTCCCACAGGTCTCCGATAGCCACTGGACCCGTCCCGGAAGCACTAGAGCTGGGTACTCCACCCTTCAAGTCCTTCATATCCAGCAACCCAAATTCCCTTCCAAACGAAAGGAAATGGGCGAAAAGAGAGTTTAGGTGGCCCTCTGACTTGAGGTGAAGGACAACTTGAAAATGGCAGTGATATATGTGCGCAAACACATGTAAAAGGAGGCGATACACGAGTTTGATCTGTGAAGGAAAGTTTTGAGGGAAGTCGTGTCCTATAGTCCAGAACAAATGAATATGAGTCAGTGCTGATATCTGGAAAACGACTGATGGTATGAAGAGAACGAACCGCTTTTGGTTGGAAAGATTGCTTCGTCTTCTACGAGCCCCTGTACCCAAGACATGACGAGATCGATGTACGTTGGCGCCGGAAGACGCAGCTGCTTGCGATTCTGATCAATCCAGAGACAATCACGACTATGCGGTAACGATATATGTCAGTGATCTGATCGAAACTCCCTCTGGAACCACCATCCCTCCATCACAAAGATGAAAACCGTACTTACCCTGGACCAACAGACATGCTAGGGCAGGACTGGGCGGTACAGAACTCGGACAATACACCATAGAAGCCATTGACGTTCGTAAAGAAGTCGAAGACTGGGAGCGAACGGAAGTCAGTAGTCTATCGGGAGATGGCCATAGTAGCTGAGGAAACGCACTGTTGATAGCGACCCATTCGTTCACGGAGACGAATTTTGGAAGCATCACAATCGTCTTAAAGTTGCCATTCACGAGTGCGGCATTGACAAATGGCCTGTAGAGATACAATCGATTCAATTTTGCTGGATCTTGGGCCCCAACGTTCTGATGATGCATCGTGAAATATGGTTTTGCTTTCTTTTGGAACCTTGATGGGAGAGGAGATAGATGCGGTCGTATCCAAGTGGGTTACTAGTGTGTTATACTAGCCAACCATACGGCCGCTCGCGAGCTCACGTGTTGGAAATTTGGTCTACTCGGACCTTCAGTTCAACGCTGGTCAAGAAAATAATGGCATCGAATAGCGTCAACAAGCTAGTTACAGAGCGAATCCAAGAGGTCGTTGGTAACCCGGTGAGCGAAGTAGGGACAGACAATCGACGTTAGAACTTCGCGCACGAAGGAGGAGGTAGAATGATACTAAGAGAGAGAGACAGAACAGACACAGTGAGAGAAAACCGGAGAAAACAGTGCCTTGACAAGCTACCTGAACCTGAGAAATTGGATCTTTTCCGAAAAAAAGCCAAGGGGGCGCTGTGAGACAAGGAAATTGATGGCGCGAAGCCGTGAATAATGTGGCAGTAATACGAGGGTATGGACTCCTAGAAAGAACTATCTAAGCGGGTGACCAAGATTGCATGATATCCGGCAGGTTTTTGGTGCATCTAACCGACTGTTTTTACGCCCACACCTGTATATAGACATCAATATCGAGTATCATGTGCAAATAGAAGAAAGAAGACGTACTCTCAATGTGCTATCCCAGCTTCCCGTACACAACGCCATACCATCGGTGGAGACACCCAAGCAAGATACGCGGTTCTCATGTCCAGTCAAGACACCTACTCGCTCTCCCTTGAGGGTATCCCAAACGTTGCAAGTCCAATCATCATAGCCACCAAAGAGCAGGCGGCCGGAGATAGAGAAGGCAACAGAAGTGATGCCGCAAAGAATATGATCGTGCGTAAATGAGTTGAGCTCGCGGTCCGCACGGATATCGAAAAGTCTGCATGATGCGTCGTCGGACCCTGTAGCGAATGCATCACCGTTGGGGAAAAATCTAATGTAAGGCATGAGCGAGATCATCGGACGTTCGGCAGCAAGCGGACACATACTGTACAGCATTAATATCAGACTCATGTCCGACAAAAGTTTGTGTGGCTTTTCCGCTTCGAATGTCCCAGAGTTTTGCGGTAGCGTCGCAGGCGCCTGAGACAAAGACGTTTTGATTGGGTCCCAGGGACAGGCTAGAAGAACGGATCAGAGGCTATTTCTCTCCTGTCTGAGACATTCGACCCACCTCATCACATCACCTGTATGGTCGCTGAATTCCATAACGCGAACACCGGCCTCTATATCCCATAGCATACAAGTCATGTCCCCGGAAGAGGTGACAATTTGCCTATCGTTTATGAATCGGCAGCAAGAGAGATAACCTGAGTGGGCACTGAGCTCACGAGCTCCCTTTACGGAGCCAACACCAGCCTCCTTGGAACGGAGGTTATAAATCGAGCAAATGTTGTCGAGACCACCGCAGGCAACAAAATTACCTGAGGGTGAGTATGCGCAGGTCATGACCCAAGACGAACGGAGGGGGATGGCATGGACTTTGTTCGTCGTGTAGGCGTCCCAGACGATGAGCTTGCCGTCCTGGGACGCGGAGACGAGATGGCGCTTGTCTGCAGCCCAGTGCATTGCATAAATCTTCGCAAGATGACCTTTGAGTGCCCTCCTGGGCTTCATCACGATTCTTGGCAGCGTCTCCACCTCAGCGGCCATAGCGCGCACTAGGGCGCATCAAACGGACATAAAATGTTAGCAAACAGTGCTCAAAACAGTTTAGTAGACGTTGAGAACGCACAGCTGGTGTCAGCAGTAGCCTCTTTCTTCGCTCGAATCTTCTCCTTGAGCGAGTCCGCCTCACGGCGAGCAGCTGCGATTCTACACGGACAAGGATGAGCACATTGCGGTCGTCGTCAACAATTTATGCAAAATTTCCTGACCGTTCTTGAATATCGTTCGCGGACATGGTGGTCGGGCGTGAGAGATGGTCGGGGCTGGAAATGGACAAGCTTTGTGCTTCGAATCAATCGCTGTCAAGAATTCAGGAGGTGGACGAGAAACTGCAGCAAATAAATTCAAAATAATGAATACAATAATCTACAGAGATTTCCCTTTCTGCAAATCGCTCTTCAAACTCCGCCCTCCCTCCCCGCTCCCGCTCAAGACCCCCGTTTTGGTAATCGTGCAAGGTCGTCCCTTTCAAGCACAAAGCCCGGTGCCCGCTTCACTAGTCCCATTCTGATCCATTTCTCCTTGTCTGCATGCCACTTATCGAATATCTCTCGAAATGGTCTTAACCGAGCTCGAGTTAGATCCTGGGCGCACCCAGTCGGAACTCTCCATCGCGTGCCAAGGTCGGCCTCTCGCTGTGCCATATCCCTGGCTATCTTACTTCCAACCTTATTCTTGTCCTTCAGCGCCCATACAGCTATCGTGCGTCGGACAGCCTCGTTCTCAATCCCTTCCCACCGCCCTCGGAACCGCTTGAGGAGCTGGATTGCTTTAGGTCCTCTATTAGTCGTATTGACGAGATGGTTCAAAAGGATGCATAGTGTAAATGAATCGGGAGTGATGTCTGGATGAATATCGAGAATTGACGATAATGTTTCTTCCCCGACTCGAAGCGAGGGACATCCATACTTGCGGTGAATAAGCAGATGAATCAGGCCTCTAATTCTCCGAACGATGGATGGCGGAAGCTTTGTTTGTTCCGCGCAAACGGAGCGAATGTACGTTTGAGCATGCCTGATGGCTATCTCTCTTCGGTTCTGTAGGAGAAGCCGACGAACCAAGAGTAGATGGAGCCTCGGATTGTTGATAAGCGTAGAGTCGTGCTTCAGTGAATCGAAGAGACGCTGTAGGAATAGAGGGGAAAGTGGGAGCACTTGGGGGTCGAACTGACGTGGAGGGAGTTGTGTGATATGCTTGTACCGCCTTCGCAGCATCTTGGCAAGGGATCGAGAGTCCTGCGTGTCACTCGAATTCAATGCGAGCTGAGAAGGAAGCAAACTTTTCAATGAAAGCCGGTAGGGCAGCTCAGTGGCGGGTCCAGGCTGTTGCTGAAGGTAGAAGGCTCCAGGTGCATATATCCTACGAAAGTTCTTTCCTATAGCCGACAAATATTTTTCCTTGTGCATATTTGCATACTTTCGATGCGGTACAGTAAGAAACTCCAACAACGAGTTCGCCGACATGGATTGAGGCATTCGACGAAGTTCGGTATCGTCTAGAGCAGCCTGAGCGTGAGAGAGAAACATCGCTGGCTCCGTTGCCAAGGATATATCCTTCCATAGTTCTAGTATTTCTGGAGGAGGGCGTTTGGTGCGGAGCTGCGCGAACAAACGGTGGATGACGCGTAACTTCATTCGCGTGACCAAAGCAAGGGTTGTTTCCGTGAAGGAAATACTTTGTGATAACATCCCTCTTATCAACTTCCTTGCACCCGCAATAGAGGAAATGCGAACGGCCAGTTCGAGTAGGATGTCGAATGAAGCAGATGACTGAAGCCAAGGGAACATATCATGGTATTGCATGATTTTGACGAGAGGAATGACCGGCACAGAGTTTCGCATTGCGACAATATTTGCACGTAGCTCGTCCTTGGTAGTCGGCGTAGGAGGTATAGGCGAAGACAAGGGATGATATGTCCATGTAAACAACCTCTCAGAGTAGGTTGGATTTCTATACATTTGAAGCCCGTCCTAATGTTGCAAGAAGAAAGGTTATCGACCCGGTATGTTCTACCTTGAATAAAACGTACCTTTGGTCCCCTATCAACCGCCTTTCCCTTGTCCTCGGTCTTTTTATTATTTTCGATGTCAGGGATATTCGTAAATTCATTGACTTCTGAGGCATCCAAAGCGGCTTCCAACGTCCAAACATTCTGTGACGCATCATTCCTATTACTAAAACGTTGATATTCTTTCTCTTGTTTCTTGTTTTTATGCTTTTCGGTGTTTGTGTCTGCTTTTCGAGCAACGCGTTCTTCGTTGGTGGTCGGCCTTGCGTTCGATTTCGACCTATGTGCAATTCTGCTCGAGGATGCTGGGAATAATGTCTTTATTCGATGTTTTGTGATGCAACATAGCAGCATTCAAGCATGGGAGAAGGAGCGTGAGCGTTTGGCTCCTGGCAGCACTCAAGTGTCGTTGATCCAAGTTGTGAGCCAACTTCCTACAAGCAACCTTGGCTTGCTAACAAGCAGCCCATGAATTGGTCTAATATTGAAACGCAGCTCATCATTGGTGTTTGCAACATCGAATTTCGTTACAGTTGGATATTCCTTTGGTAAACATGAGGGCAGAAACACAGGATAAAGACAAGGGAGATTGCAACGTTAGGAGGATGATAGTGATGCAAGGGCGAGATGGAGGAAAAATATGAGATGGTTTGGCGGCCCTGCTGCAATCAGTAATGTGGATAAGATAGAGCAAGCAGCGTCGACCAGATGAGGGATATATAGAAGTCCACCAACTGTATCTTCGTGATCCAGGAATATCTATAAGCGCAAGAAAAGAAAAGATCGAGAGAGACAACATCAACACCCGTCCCACTTCGAGTTTCGAGGAAATGTGTATCCCGCGTCTTCCCATGTTGTTAGATTTGGATTTGAGTATGCATTTATGTGTCTATGGGGAATGTCAGGACTAATAGTTCAGAAATCGAAGTTAGGACTGACGCATTGATATAATCTTCCGTAGGATGGTGGTCGGGACTACATGACCAATCCTCGTGCCCTTCTCTTTGATACACTCGAATCCAATCGACCCACATCTCGGCCGGGAACACGAGCTTGGAGAAATCTTGTCCTTGGAAACCTGGGGACATCCCAAAGTTGAGGATGATGTACTAGATTGCCATAAGCTATCGGTCCGTATAGGGGTATTCAGTACGTACCATAGGCTCCTCTGGAATCAATCTCTGGCCAATTTGCACTGTATTGTCGGGCCGGAGGGAATCTGTGGTTACAGTCCAACTCGCCTTCTCATCAGCAGACCACGTAACATATCCATTGTTGTCTCTACTCGGGAAGTATTCGAAACCAAACTTGCAAAATTGGCCTCCTCCGCCGGTATAGCAGTTTGAATCGACGTATGTTAATGCAGAGAGCGCCTCTTGCCATACACCTCCTCTGTACGTGTTCAACCTGGTCTTTGTACCGTCGTGGATCGTGGTAGCAGGGGACTCGTCATTATAGACGTATCCATAATCGAATGGTGCGATTTGAAGTGACTGAGAGGCCTGGCCCCTCGACGTTTTGACCTCTATTTGTGCCTCGAGAATGTCGATTTCAGGAGCGGAACGCCCGTTTCCAACGCTAGGTCCGGGATGATCAGACCCATCACAGGTGCATGAAGATAGTCGCTGTCCAGGAAGGTAGGATATAGGGCCGTCATGCATGTAATTACCGGTAAGGGCAGCCGCTGGGGTTCTGTCGGGATTGGTTTGATTTGGGAAAGTACCCAAATCACAAGTGTCATAAGAGTACGGCCACATTCCTTCGGTCGTAGCGCCATAGCCTGCCCTTCCGAGGTTACCCTAGCAAGGCGAAATGAGTTAGATCGCCAACCTCGTGAGCTGGGAACAAACCATAGTCCAGGCTCCTGGCCAGAAACCAGGGGCATCGGGTGTACCAGGCAGCGAAATAGCTATTTCAATGTAGCCCCCTGTAAAGCAGAACTTGTTCCATGATTGCAGCATTGCTAGAAATGGATAAGAAAGGTTGTACAGAAAGAAGATTCATACTTACCAGATTTCCAGTTTAGATCATGGTTGAATTCCTACTCAAAAGTGAGATACGCAAGACTCTGCGCTTCTATCCACATTACCTGAACCATTGTGAGGACAAGAGCTCCTCCCCTTGTCGTCGCTTGTCCGGGATCGTACCATTCAATGTCCTCTGTAGGCCAATAGTTGAAATCCATAGCCTCCCAGTATGGATCGTCTGAAGACTGTTCAGTAACTGACCAAAAACGTTCGTGAGGGATAGTGTACACACCTCCAGGATAAAAAGTGCGGCCTTCTATATTAAACTCATCCGAAAAAACTAGGATAGGTGTTCAAATTATTGAGTGTGATGCCACAGCTAGCCGTACCTAGGACATAATTGTGGCCATCAAAGCCGGTGCGCGTCATCGCATCCTGTGGTGTGTCCTTGTCGATCATTGTCGGAAGATTTGGCAAGTCTGGGATTTGTCCTGTACCGTTAATTCCACCAAGGTTGAACCCGTGTTGCTCCCAAGCAGTGCGGGAATAATAAGAAATGATTGGATAGCCGCAGAATAAGACAATGAGCCCTGTAAGAAGGGCGAAAAGTACGAAATAATTGGCCCATCCACGAGGACTCCATAGTGTCCACTCTGCGTCTTGTAAAGCGCTTTGTTTCGGATCAGGGCTGTCAAAGTGCTCGTGAGCAGGCGTAAGCAACATGGAGCACGCATGTGAGTCTTACTTGTGCAGCGCATCATCTAGATCGGGATCTCGATTGTCCCAAAGGTATGCAGGGGCACCTATTGTCGTTGTTTGCTGTGCTGCAGGCGCAATGACCTGTTTCTCGTTCAAACTGTTCTCCTCGCCCGAGCTGAAGCGTGAGTTGACACCAGGCTCCTTAACTGGACCATTCTGTTGATACTGAAAGATTACCAAAAAATATTTGTGAGCAATTGCATCCAGCAAAGACGCCCCTGCCAAGCTCCTAAGTGTGGCTGCGACTAAATCTCACCGAATATGGCCCAAAACCTCCTCCTATCTGACCAGTCTGAACTCTCTGATGTGTTGTAGTGTCTTCAGGTTGTATTGGAGGCGAAGTAGGCGCGTCAACACTAGACGCTCCTGATATTGTTCGCGCGTGGGTCCGATAATAATCTTGAATCAATGGCTGGGTTGTGTGATGAGTCGCTGAGCGAGGAGATTGAGGATAATTAGGAGGTGGTCGATAGACAGTCCCACTCATCGTGGGCTCGCCAACGTCGTCGGGGTCAAAAGCTTTCTTCGCATGTTTTGCGGCGATGCGAGACGTCAAAGGGGCCGTTACGCCTGAGATGCTAGCAATAATACAAGAATCTAGGAAATAAATCAAGTATAATCGTTTTTTATACTATTTGACCAGACTGTGAAACCTCGCCCAAACTGGTCACCAACCGGTTAATAGCGGCGAGCGCTTTCAGTCAACCACGACATTTCGACATGTATTCCAGGGCACTAAGTCAGTCATTTGAAGACAACTATCGAGAATAACCAAACTTATAGCGTATCTAGGGCCTCTTAGGGCAGTAAAAGCGAGGTCTTGGGGGCCTCAACTTACCCGTAGTTATGCCTCTATTCCTGGACGGCCCGTTGTAGATGAAGAGACGACACATTTCGGGTATAGAGATGTCCCGAAATCCGAGAAAGAGAACATGGGTTTGTATGGGTCACAAATTCCAAGTCTGAAACTATTTTGAACTCCATTTGTAGTCAAAGAGGTTTTTTCATCGGTGGCCTCTAAATACGATGTAATGAACGACGCCATGTCTATGGGAGTTCATCGACTCTGGAAGGACGAGTTTGTCTCTCTTCTTAAACCCGGGAGCACAAGAGTGGGCAAAGTCACTCGGTGTATCGACGTCGCTGGAGGAACCGGAGATATTGCCCTCAGAATCCTGGACTATGCAAGAGAAAAGAAGGCAGATAGAGACCTGGTAGTGGACCTAGTTGACATCAATCCCGAGATGCTCAAGGAGGGCCAGAAAAGATTTCGAAAGACGATGTATCACGGAAGTGTGTACTTTCAAATTCGGGTTCTGTTATATTATTTCAGACTGATCCCATTGTATAGCCCCTCAAGTTGCTTTCCATGTCGGAAACGCACAAGAACTTGGACAAGAACGGTTTCCGGATAATACCTACGACATTTACACCATTGCGTTTGGTATCCGAAACTGTACGGATATCCCCGCGGTGCTGAGAGAGGCACACCGCGTTCTCAAACCAGGTGGTGTTTTTGCTTGTCTAGAATTTAGCAAAGTTACTCAGCCTGCTCTTGCATCGTAAGTTTATGCATACTTGACCTTGATAAATGACTGCTAACACAACCTACAGTATGTATGAATCATATTCGTTCTCTGTGATTCCATTACTGGGAACTATTATGGCTGGGGACCGTGCTTCGTACCAATATCTAGTTGAATCGATCAGAAGGTTTCCGTCTCAAGAAGACTTTTCCCGGATGATTTCTGATGCTGGCTTTGAGGTCGGTGAGCCCGAGGATGGAGGCGCTTGGCGGAACTTGTGGGGAGGGATATCTGCGATTCATACGGGCGTGAAAGTAGCATAGAACTTGATTTAGACCTAATTGTTTGGTAACATGTCGAATCATTCTTCCGTTGCGATCCCAGAAGTGAGCGTCTATTCGTCCACTCAAACTTGTTCCCTTCCACCAAACCTTCCAGAATGGCGACCCAGGCTGAAGCTCCTATGCCCCCTGCAAATGCAGACTTGCAGACTACATGGGCATATCTTGAAGAGGGCGTGGATCACATTATGACCCGCCTGAAGGAAGGGATCTCTTACTCAAAGTACATGAATCTGTACACCGTCGCGTACAACTACTGCGTCTCTTCGCGTATGCACGGAAATCTAGATAGTAGTGTTGGTCTTGGAGGTCGCAGTAAGTCCCGTTTCCCCTTGCTCAGGCGACCATCAACAGCTGACTGGCGCCCTGCCTTCCAGCGGGAGCCAACTTGATGGGCTCAGATTTATACAACAATCTCATTCGGTACTTCGTTGGGCACCTTACTGAGCTCCGTAATGTGAGTTTCTACCGCATTCGCCACACGTGCTGGGCCTGACTGGGCGGTTGTATCGCAGAAATCGGATTTTCTGGTCGATGAGGCCCTCTTACGTTATTATGCACATGAATGGGATAGGTATACAACTGGCGCGAACTATGTAAACCGTCTGTTTACCTACCTCAACCGACACTGGGTCAAGCGCGAGAAGGATGAGGGCCGAAAGAACGTCTATCAAGTCTACACTGTTAGTATCGCCTATTTCTATGTAGTCTCATCTGCTAACGCCACGTCCCTAGTTGGCGCTAGTCCAGTGGAAGTTAAACTTTTTCCTTCACGTTCAAAACAAGCACACGAAACTCGCTTCCGCCATTTTGAGACTCATCGAGGCTCAGCGTAATGGTGAGACCATCGATCAAGGTCTCGTGAAAAAGGTTATCGATTCCTTCGGTGCGCGATCTCTTCTTAACACATCAACATCCAACTAAGCGATCTATAGTGTCCCTTGGTCTTGATGAAACGGACACCAACAAAGCGTCATTGGAAGTGTATAAAGAGCACTTCGAAGGCCCCTTCATTGCAGCCACCGAAAAATACTACAAGACGGAATCCGAAGCTTTCTTGGCCGAAAATACTGTCTCCGATTATCTCAAGCGAGCTGAAGAGAGACTACGAGAGGAGGAAGACCGTATTGAGCGTTATCTTAATGCCAATACACGCAAAACTGTGGGTTGCCTACCTGCCTAACGAATCCCGTCTTATCTATCATAGCTCATCTCAAAATGTGAACACGTATTGATTCGAGAGCACGCCGAGAAGATGTGGGACGACTTCCAACAGCTCTTGGACTATGACAAGGACGAAGACCTTCAAAGGATGTATGCTCTCCTTGCCCGTATTCCAGAAGGCTTGGAACCGTTACGGAAGAAGTTTGAGGATCACGTTAAGCGAGCAGGACAGGCAGCAATTGCGAAGCTTGTAGGGGAAGGTGGTGCTAACGCTGACTCACTGGAGCCAAAGGTCTACGTCGATGCACTCCTTGAAGTTTATCGAAAGAATCAGCATACGGTACAAAGAAGCTTCAAGAACGAGATGGGATTCGTTGCTGCCCTCGACAAGGCCTGCCGAGACTTTGTCAATCGTAATGCTGCCACGGGCACGTCGACCACTAAGTCTCCGGAGCTATTGGCCAAACATGCTGATGCATTATTGCGTAAGAGCAATAAGTTGGCCGAGGAGGTGGAGCTGGAGGAAGCCCTCAACCAGACTGTGGGTCACCGTTGGAGTCGTCTATGCGCACCAAGCACTAACTTTCCTTTCAGATGGTCCTCTTCAAATATATCGACGACAAGGATGTGTTCCAGACATTCTACACCACTAAACTGTCGAAGCGTCTCATCCATGGCGTGTCTGCATCCGACGAAGCAGAAGCGAGTATGATCTCGAAGCTCAAAGACGCGTGCGGATTCGAATACACCAACAAGCTTCAACGCATGTTCACTGGTAAGTTGTTGTATTCAATCGTGAGCAGGATAATAATTAGGATTTAGATATGAGCTTGAGCAAGGATCTCACGGACCAGTTCAAGGAACGTATCGAACAATCCGGTGACGCCACAGGAGCCGATATCAGCTTGAGTATCCTTGTCCTGGGCACTAATTTCTGGCCCCTCAACCCACCTTCTCACGAATTTATCATCCCTCGAGAAATTCTACCGACATACGAGAGGTTCACCCGGTATTATCAAAACAAACATTCCGGACGCAAGCTCACATGGCTTTGGAATTATTCCAAGAATGAGCTTCGCACCAATTACCTCAATCAAAAATACATCCTCATGACAAGCTCGTATCAAATGGCTATTTTAATTCAATACAACAATGCGGAAACGCTGTCACTTGACGAACTGTTTGCGGCCACCAGTATTTCAAAGGACCTGCTCACCCAGATCCTTGGCGTACTGGTTAAAGCCAAGATTCTTATCAACGAAGAGACTGACCAGTACGACCTCAACCCTAATTTCAAGTCGAAGAAGGTAAATCATGGTACCTTTTAGTCGTTGTGGTGAATTAACCTTCATTCTGCAGATTCGTGTAAACCTCAACTTGCCCATCAAAGCGGAGGTCAAAGCAGAGGCCGTAGACGTTCTCAAGGCCGTAGACGAAGACCGCAAATATGTGATCCAAGCTACCATCGTGCGAATCATGAAAGCGCGAAAGGTATGGAAAGGCGTTTGCGAAACGGCCAGTCGTACTGATATTTGCTCTTAGACCCTCAAGAACCAAGCTTTGATCCAAGAGGTTATTTCACAAATCAACCAAAGATTCACACCCAAAATTCCCGATATTAAAAAGGTGAAGAATTGCCGCGATGAACCGTTTCACCATCTGATCATCTAAAGGCCATTGAAACCCTCCTGGAGAAAGAATACATAGAGCGTGCTGAGGGTCAACGAGACGTGAGCTACTGTTTCCTTAGTGTTCGCTTGCGTTAGCACTAACACGTCCCTAACAGACCTTCAACTATCTTGCGTGAGAGGTAGTGCGGATACGACTGGGATGCTTTTTCCTCGACATATTGTACTTACGTGCGATCGCTATTTGACTCTATGAATGCGTAATTATCGTCACTATAAGGCAATAGTCTACAGATGATGACCGCGTATAAAACATCGAGCATAGCTCTTAATTATAGCCCACGGCGCCGCTTATTTGGGGACCGCCCCTTTCCCTTTGGTGCCGAAACCTCGCCGATGATTTCGACCTCTGAATCGTTATCGTCTTCTGATGGCAATGGTTGTGGTTTAGATGCCACTTTATCAGCATCGGCGAGTTCCAGAATCAACTCTGAAGACTGAGTTTCCGATGGTGGTTGCCGTTTCTTCCATTGCTTCCAATATTCAGATATGGACGAGATGTTGTCAAAGAGCTCCTGACGCTTAGTACCGAACCTCTCTTCGCGCCATAGCTGGTGGTGGTCCGTCAACGGATCCTTCTTGTCCTGTTCCCGAAGTTAGCATGAGATAAGCAATAGTGATTCCGAACTATGCACCATAAGTCGCTGAAAAAATGCATCTGCATTCTCTAAGAACGTCTGCGCGGTTTGAATTACATAAACCCCGCAATCACAGTAATTAGGTTGTACAGGACTCTGTGAAGTGGTTAATACAAGCAATGAATAAAAGGTGCACGGCATACCTTGACTTGTTTATGTTGTATTTGATCTACATCCTCGATTTCGATCCCACGTTTATGTCTCGCTTCGTAAGCTAGGTATTGTTTCAGATTTTTGAACGTCGCGGGATGTCGACCTCCAAGCGAGTCAAATATGAGCAAGTATGTGCTGAAAATGTGTGAGACTATACATCTGAGATGAAATAAACTGGTTCACCAGTCTTGAAGCAACTTCCACGACTCATCTACTTCGCCATTGTCCAGTTCGTCCAGTTCGTCAGTAGTGAAATTGGTGAGTTCGTGAGGAGAAAAACCAGAATCGGGTGTTCCGACTTCTTTGAGTTCCTCCTCAACCTCTTCAGCTTCTTTCTGTCCCTCTTCAGTATCCAGAGGCTGTGGACTCCCCATTGGAGACGTTGCACCAGACGAAACACGAGCTGGAGGGGTAGATACATCCTTCTGATCCTCCTGCAAGAACAGAGGCTCGTTATCAGTCGCATCTGTCATCTCTGTATCCTCGTCGGGGTGCTTTGGAGTCTGTACTTGTTCTTGGTCTGATACACCCATCCGCAATACATTTTCAGGATACAAGATGATCGCCAGGTACCAGTGTACTCTGTATATCGTAAGCTTGGAAAACATCGTATCCTCGCTGAACTTACCGCTCCGAATCATTGATGGGAACGACGAGATAACGCTTAGTGAAGATATCCACCTTGGATGTCCATTTCCGCACAGCATTGTAACCCGCTTCGAAACTAAAGGGGCATGAGCACAAAGGTCATTATAATATATTCAGTCAAATACTTTTTGTTCTTGAGTTTTTTGTAGAAGAAGGGACTGAAAATATGAATCTGCTCAGCGAGGTCAGGATCCCTTTGTTTGACGGTCTCGATCCAGAGCCTACTTATTATCATTAGTTGGTAATGACGACGTGAAACTATTACGTGCCTTAAACCAAACTCTATGAGGGTGTCATTCAGATATCCCCCTGGTTCCAGCCTGTGGTGCTCTCCGCGAGTAATTTGGATGCCGCCAGCGCCCGTAAATGGATAGACTAGTATACTGTTCCCATTTGTAAGGACGACATGATTCTTCAATATTAAGGACTTACATTTCGTCGTTATCCGCAGATTTGGAGTCTTTCGCTCTAGCAGACCGTGTCTTCCTTGACGGCACCTCTGTCGAGTGATCCTGAGGGACTATATCCATATCTGGCCAATTATCCGCTTCATCTGGCTCTGGTTCAGGAGAAGTCACACTCGAATCAGATTTATCTCTGGCTTGGTGCACGATCGTCGTGGTGCGCTGCCTTCTATCAGCACTTTGGTGGCTTTTGGTCAGACGTTGCCAAAATTGAGCACCATTATAATATAGACGTGTGCTCCTGATAACCAAATAAGCATAAGAGAACGAGAGTCGAGGGCTGAGCTACCGTTTATCTCGCTGAAGTGCATTGATGATTAACGTGACCTCTTCTGAACCTAAACGTAGTCCCTCCACTTTGAAGGATAGAGTTCGGTCAGGAAAATGATCAGGCTCAAGAGTTCCTATGAAATATTTAGTGCACGCAGGCTACCGCTCTAGAGGGTGTCTGACTTTGCTTCATCCTCCTTCGATGGACAAGATCCTTGTAAAGGCGCCCATCCTTGGACAAACAAATAAAAAGTAGCGAGGCACTTGGAGTAGTGGTCTTCGCACTATTAGCTATGATTTGGTATGAAATCAAGTAGGGCTTACTATGAATTCAACGTCCCGTTCTGTTATTTTAGTATCTTCTCCATCGAGGACGAATGATATTGATGGACCCCCATCCATAGGCTCATCTCTGAACGTTAGCGAGAGCGAATCTTCGGTGTTTAATTGGTCGTTGCCAATATATGCCATCGACACCTTAACATTAATCGGTGAAGCATCCACTTCAAACTGAGCTAGACCTCTAGCTTTCTTCGGACTAGGCTTGATTGAAGACGCTACAAGGGGGTCCTGTGATGCCTTGAACCTCCAACTTTCGTTGTGGGACACTGGGGCTGGTGCTTTTGTAGAAATGATAGATAGTTGCCGAATCTTCCCGTTCTGCAGCGATATTAGTTAGAGAATCTCGCAATTTATGGTCATTATTAACCTGGTCTTTCATTTGGTGAATCCGCGATTTCTTACGGACTGTATGCATGTCGAGATGCCGCAGTTGAGATTCTGAAGACAGAATGCTGTTGTTTTGAAACGGTGATAGTTTCGAAAACGAAGAATAGTGAGGCGACTGATCCCTTTTCCTTGTTTCAGATGGCCCCGGCTCAGCTGTTAGATCCTGAATATCAGAATCAAGTTGTCCAACCAAATCGAGGGAGTCTGTTGATCGGGAGCGGCGATGAACTTGTCCGAGAATACGTTCCTCTAGAAAGGAATTGGGCATTTCGGCCAAGGACGAAGGAGTGATGAGAGGGGTCCGACGGGAACCCTCATCCACCACTTGATTGCGATTGTACGAAGCAACTTTGTGATCCAAGCGGAATTTATGAGACGTAGGGTCATTCTGCCCAACACGCCTGACGTGCCCGTCATAACTCGTCCTTGGTCTTTTGTGTATGGGTGCTACAGTACGAGAGACGGGATCTAGTATGTTAAATTGACTCTGAAAATGTCATAAGATAAATTAAACTCGTTCAATCTATACACCAACCGTCCTGGAGCCTTCGCCGCGCATCATTAAATGCCTTGGACCGGGCTGGCGAGAGGGAATCAGAACTTGGGTTGGAGGTTCCGACCAATTCCTTTGGAGCTAGTTTTAGAATTCGATATATCCAGTTGGCTGTCGTACGTACTTTCTCGTCTCCTTATGCTCCATTTGTTGGCGGTAATCGTTACTACTACTGGCCATGTATGCGTCCTTTCATCACAAAAATTCAGGATATCCCTTCGGTGTGCTGTCAGGTTGTATCCCTAAACGTGGTTGAAGATGGAGGGATCAAAGGTTGAGTGGCAGCAACATAAATTTCTTAGAACCCAGCTACAACCAGGTGATGGGTACAAAGCGGCCATTAGACAGTTCTGGGGAGCAAACAGGCCAAGAAAGGAAGAGACAGAAGATCAAAGATGCTCGGGAAATTCAGACAGTTCCTTCGAGCTCAGCAACAGTCGTCCCTGCCTCAGGTTTGGAAACATCCTGCCACACTCCATTTTTATAATTCAAATATCACTTTCTAGTTCTTAAGCCTCTCCCTTCATCTATAGATGTCGTCAAATTTGTAGAAGTAGGTTGTCTGGTTCCTCTGTTTAGGCATTGGTTTGATCAGCACAGGCTCGAGCATTCGAAATTACCTCCATGCAAACAGCGATGAAAACTATAAAGTGAGTCTCATACAAAGATGGTGCCATATTATTCTTATCTCTCCCGGCAGAAATGCAGCCAGCTCAAGAGTTTGGCAATCCCTTCCTCGTCACCTGAGAAGGAGGGCCGCAAGTCACAATTCTCGTCGAGTTCCGGTCCGACTTCGTGAAAAGGCAAAAAAGGAGGTAGGTTATGACTTTATATCGCTCATCACCGGCTGATGGAAGAGTAGATGGATCCCGCAAAGAGGAAGTTGCTGAAAGCATTAATTGCGAAAGCAGGAAAGTACAAGCGCCTGACACGCACAGAGACCCTTCAGAAACGACAGCGTAAGAATGATTAAAGTCCCTTATTGTCTAGGTTGATTAACAGTGGATCAGGGAACAAACGATGGCTTGAAACGCATATTTGGCATGCGAAGCGAATGAAAATGGAAAATATATGGGGCTATCGATTGGTGAGCTATCTCCTGCCTAGTCTTCCTGCCTGTATTGAGCCAAATGAGGCCCTACATCCTACGGAGAAGTCAATGCGACCATCTCATCGAGCAGCGGTCCATGGTTGTATAGTTCACGATTCATCATACATGGCCATAATCGAGCTGAGGGGGAAGTTGTTAGTTTTGAAGCGAGTCTTATTACGCATCTGTGGCCCCCTTGGCATCAGTGCTACTGCTGCTCGGTAAGCCTCAATATTCTGCTTGGAAGTTGGCATTGATTCCATAGGTTCACGAATGGTTCTCGCATATGCTATGCGGAAATGTATGAGGATGCGAGTTATCCATTCGGTTTTATCTCACCAGTTCAAGTGATCTGGGAGCCTCGTACATCCAGTCCCAAGCATACGAAACCTGCAGGTGGGCCAAAGTCTACAGAAACCGAAACTCAGCAGGAATCTCGCCAGAAGACGACGGACGATAATCGTAGGATCTGGCTTCGCCTTCATCCTATGAGCTATGAAAAGGCTTCGCGGGCACTAACAAATGCCGTGATGTCCGTACTAGAGCTCGAAAGGCTTGCTGGAAATCCTTCGGTTGCTGTCGAAATCGCCGATCTTCGGGACCATTTTTGTTGCTTCGACTTGATAGGCCCCAAATCCAGTCAAGTCATTCATGGTGCTTTGGTACTCGACAAGCTCCAGAATGAGGAACAAAAGAAACATGTATGAAGTCTGCCCATTGGCCGGTTCTCTCGCTGATTGTTTGTAGTTCTGGAGTAGACTAGCAACGCTCCGAACTCCTGCAGGATGTTCACGTGGTATGACTATTGGACTACATGTTCACGACCCACGCTTGAAGTACGTCCACTTTATTTGTGACGGAAGGAGGACATTGACCGTTCCATCAGCTTTCCTCCCAAAAACGCCCAAATAGATGAACAGAACGAACAACAACTGTTTGTCATCACACCGACTCCTGCTCTTGCAACGAGTCAATTGTGGTCAGAACAAGTTAGAACGAAGTTGCAAAAACCAAGATTTACGAAGCAAGATCTCGATGGACGTCGTTCCAAGGTGAATCAAGCGCTTACTCACCACACAGCCACTCATGTACCTACTTAGCAACTTGTGCCTGGGACACCGCTGGTTCCGCTCCGCCAAGACGACCGAGTTCCACTACTAATGATGCAGAGGTCACTTGAACCATCGGCGTCGACCGCACTGGAGGAACATGAATATAATGGACCAGTTATGCACGGCTGGACAGTTATCACACCCTTTGGGTGGGGGATGGCCTTTTTATCCTCTTTAATATTCACGGGTTCACGCGTCGGTGGGCTCCGCGAAGTCAAGTCGCAGGCATTAGAATCCGGCATGCCTCATTTTCCAGATGACTTCTCTGGTACTCTCTTCGGAGATGAAAGTCAACAAGGGAGGGGGATGGCAGCTAAGGCCAAATGGGATCGAACACCTCCAGCCAAACGGCCAAGTTACACTTCTCTGGGCACAATAAGCCCTTTCTCGCCTGATTGGGCGGGCATCTGCGGTGTCACAGCCGATCCTACCCCGGACGAAGGGTTTGCTGGGACGCAGCGAGCGAATGAAGCCCCTGTCAACCCTTGGCTTTTCTATGGACAAAACACCAAAAGTATCGTTGTAGAACTGATTGCCGCCGAGGATCCTTCGGTCACCCTGTTAGATAGCCTCAATTCTGCGCGGGGCATCCGTGAACTCCCCAAACTAGAGCTTGCAGCAAGTGACGTACTCAAGGGTGCACTAATACTCGTTAGAGTTGAAATGATTGACAGAGGAGTCCCGACAGATATGTCAATAATATACGGCCTCGAGACAACAGATGTAAGCATTGTCGTTCGCGTAGCTCTCAGCAACAATCTAACCTCTCTCAGGGAGCGTCAAATCCTTCTCCTAATGAGATTGTAGGCTACATAACCTCTGGTGGAATGTCCCTGTCCCGTGGTAAAGGATTCGGGATCGGTACAATATCATTGGCAAAGTTGTTGACGTTTATCAAGCGGCAAGAGTAAGTGGACATCATTTCTGCTTGCCAAAACTGATCAATCTCTTAGATACCGTACGCATAGAGGTCTCACGCTTCTGATCAGAGAATCCCATGGAGAGATTTTCCGGAAAGCGCTGATAGAGATTGTCTGAGACACAAACCGTCAATATCAATCCGTTGTTCTATAGCATAGCTCTATACTACATATCTGTGCAAATGTGTTGCAGCTTCCATTGAATATTTTTTGGCAATCCCTTATTCTCTTCAACGACGCAGGGGCTTGAGAACGCTTGCTCTTTGAGGGTGGTCGGAGGGTTCCACTGGTGTCGACGGAGGTTGAGATTGAGGTTTAGATGGTTCTGCGGCGAAGCGGACGTTGCGACTAGGCGAGGAATCTCTAGATCGTACACCAGGTGTGCTCGTGCCTGTGCCTTCTCTGACCCTTAGTCTGGCCACGCGATCTCCGGATTTCACAGAGGAAATGGAATCCGTTCTCTGGAACTCGATCGCTGTGCTGCCATGGGTGCTTTGTATAAGACTCGGTTGCCTGTCCAGTGCAACGGACACTGTTGGTGTGACGTTTCCGCTAGTCTGTTGGGGTGTGACATTCCCACTAGTCTGTTGAGAGGATCGAGCGCCATCCATTGCTGCACGGCGCATGGACGTGCTCCTCCCACCGGGGCGTTTTGTTCGAGAATTCGCAGTCTTTTTGCGTGGCTTACCACCGGAGTCAACCGACTCTGGTTCGCTAGCCGGCTCGTCTACCCAATCTTCGCTATCATCAGGCTCCAAAACTATTTCAGACTCCTTCAGCGAGTCGACTCTCTGTATTTGTGACTCTGGTGCAAGGATTTCCTGGATTGAGGCAGGACGAGAGTGCGAGTGCGAACGTGACTTCTCCAATGAACCGCGCTGAGAGAACGCTCCAAGATATCTCATCACCTCATCACGGATCGTATCCGAGGCCACAGTAAATGTGGCCTTGACAGCGTTCAGGTTCGGTCTCCCTGAATCGGCAAATGCATCACGAATGACCTCGACGCGGACCTAGCGGATATAATGAGCGTGGGTTCAGGTGAAGGGACAAGTATAACAGGTATGTACCTCTTGTCCTGGTTCTTTCGGATGATATTCCCGAACGAGGTGCCTTCCTTCTCTCCACTCTCTGACCTCAACATCATCTTCTTCGGATGGGGCCAACGTTTCGGCTTCGACGTTTTTACCAGTCGCATCAGACCCGCTCGAGTTCGTCATCGCAGCGCGACCTTCTTCCATTTCTTTCTCTGTCAAAGTTGGTGGGGGCAAGACATCACGGTTAATGACGATATCTTCGGGCCTGGTGACTTTGACTGTCTGGCCTGCCCATTCGGGTTCATGAGCACCACGTAACGACATAGTTCGGGAGAAGGTCAGAGAGGTGACCCTTCTTCCAAGGTTGAAGAAGGGAATGGAGAGACCATCTGAAAGACGGGTTCAATACTTCTCTTAGCAAATAATTCATGACACTCACGAATTAGAATAGAAGTCATCACCATAAATGCGATGATTGGCTCTATGGAAAGACTTAGGACATCCGTCTGATTGGATGGGGGATGATGAGGATGAGGTAGTTTCTCAAGCGCCAATGTTGCAATGAAAATAGCCCCGACACCCACTAACGAATACTCTGTCAGGAATTCTCGATTGAAGAGGTTTCGATTCACTTACTGGGCCCGAAATGACCACTGAACACGGCTTCCCGGAATGTGCGGACATCCGGGATCCATCTGTAGAGGAGTAGCATGACAGGGAGACGTCGAAGGAGTAAAACTAGTATGGCCAGAACAACCAAACGCCAAACGGTGATCGTCGTTTCGATGTCATTGAATTTATTGAACGGCGTCCATGCACCCTGGGCAGATGTCAAACACGAAGATACAAAGAGGATCAAGAAACTTACAATAAACACGAAGATGGCTACGTTGAAGAGCAGGTCGATAACCGCTGAGAATACAGAGTCAGCCGTCTGCTTGTTGAAATGCGAGTCCCATGCAAAAGCTACTCCAGAGCAGAATGCGGCCAGGAGGTCGTCTGATCCAAGCAAAGCAGTGATCCCATTGGAAAGAAGGGCCAAACTGATGTACTGGGCGACGTAAGAGTGACGATCAATAAGGTCTCGCGACTCGCAGAATTTCATCAGATGTCGGAATCCCCATCCAATCAACTGCGGAGGAAGTTAGCAGGCTTCGGCCATGGTAGAATATACGTACTGTGCCAAGGATGATGCCAAGGATAATTTCATCTACGAATATTTGAGCAGTCGTACGACTTGTGTTCATGATATACTCACAAACCCAGGTAATGTAGAACCAGTGACCGACGGCCACTCGGTCGTCAGCCTCCAAGATCAGATAGAGGGCAAGGAATAAGAAAGGGAAGGCAGCTCCGTCATTTGATCCGCTTTCGCAACTTAGTAAATGACGCAGATGTTCGGGAACGTGCTTCTCGGCATATCTTCCGTTGATAACTAATCGAGATGTACCACTTTTAGCCATCCGAACAGAAACATAACGCGGGTATACGTACCGGCAGCTGCCAGGATAGGGTCCGTTGGAGTTAGGCATGCTGCTATTGCTAAGCTGGAGAGGAAGTCGAGCGCAGGAATAAGGGCGTAGATTAGGCCGGCACACACGACCCATCCAATTGCCATCACGGGACCAAGCCTTTCCAAATGAGGGGGTTTAGTCGATTATAGGTCTCGAGACATATGAGGCCTACTCACAGGAATAATAAACTTTTATAATGCTTCTTGGCATATTTGGAGGGCAGTTCGACGCCTATGGCAAAGACACCGACAGCCAAAACGACTCGGGTGACTTCGAGCACGATTGCATGGACTTCATCGTCATTTCCTCCTCCCCAGTCGCGTGGGTTAAAGATATTTGCACCGTATGGACCTACGCGAGCAGTTAAGGCTTTCAGCATTCCACGACAAATGACGATCGCTGCCGTACCGACTATGACGCCAAACAGGAACGCGAGAATAGCTTCACCAAGATAGAGCTATGACATAAATTGAGCCCTTAGAACTGTTAGGACACCTAGAGTTGAGGCTAGCATACCTTTTCTCGAATGAGCAAACTGAACATGCCAAACTAGGACGACGAGGAATCAGCCATGAACCCGGTGATACTCTATGGTATCTCAAAGAGAGCTTCAGAGCGATAGAAACTCACCAAGACAGTGAATCCACCGAGGACGACATAGGTAATGATTGCGACGCTAAGATGGAACTACGGACGGCCTGGTGAGCTCACACAGTCCTCAGCAGCGTCTTTTAAGGACGGACTGACCGGCTTGAAGGCCATCTTGAGCACTGAGAAGGAAAATCGGAATGGTGGCTAGGTCTGAGCTGAGATTCGGACGATAAGCCGCCCCCTTTTTTCTTTTTTGGCTTGGCTCACTCGCAGCCTCCCACAAAGCCGATAGTGTCGGCGGGCTTCAGGAGGTTTAGAGAAGGAAATGAACAAGTTCAACGGAGCTTTATAAGCGTAACAGGAAATATATTGGTGCTCCGAGTCACGCGATCTAAAAAGCTTGTTTTGTATTTTCTGATGTGGGCTGGGCCCGGCTATGGAGGAAGAAAGAACCAAGATACTGAGATGAATGTACAGCTACATGTGTATAGATAACATAAGTCAGATAATACAATATACGTTCCCAAAATATGGCTCCCTAGGCTCAGGTAAACAGCATGGGCAAGTCGAGGGGCGGGGATGATGGCAAGGGCAGGCTCGCAGCGGCTCCGGTCGACGCTGCATAGTAGCAAGAAAGCATAATAGCCCATGGGAGCAATGTTATAAAGTATCTTGTGCCAAAACTGGTCGAGCCGAATTCACGCGGTAGGAGGAATGCCATCGCCTTCAGTCACGAGGAAGAGTCGTGGGGTGGCGCCCACGATGGATGGCGCGTAACGGTGAGAGTCACGAGAGACGGACAAGAACGTCCGTGACACTCCAAGGGAATCACAGGACAAGAAAACGAGGCAGCAAGCCTCAGTCTCGCTTCGTACGTTTTTCAGATACGCCAAGGAACATCAGGAACGCCTTGCGAACAGCTCCTACGACGGACTTTTTCGGTTCTCTCTCCTTCTCCTTTATCTTGAGATGAGCATCAAATTCTTTGGTAGTAACGTGTGCCGATGTGGGTCTAGGTCGTTGAGGGACGTATTCCCTTCGAGTAGCCTTGTCGCCGAACCCATCGAATGAAGCCGCCTGTCGTATCTTTCGCTTCGGACGAGCTGACTGGCTCTCACGCACTGATAGGAAAATCTTCGCTGCGGGACTTTGTGTGACATCTGGTTGTTCATTCTTTGTTGGGGGTGCTATCGACTTCTTTGGTAACACCACGTCGTTGCGGGTACAGAGTTTGGATTGATACCCTTTGCCAACTTGCTCAACAGTTGCAGTGTTTGCCAGTAGTTGATGATAGCTGTAGCACGTTAGAAGAGCCCACCGTCTATGAATGATGTCTTACTAGGCTTCGGCAGTATTGTCGGTAGATAACTCCTCTGCAACCTGAGTCTGCTCATCCGTGTCCTCTGCTCGGACTTCGGGGATAGTTTTCATACCGCTTCTACCAAGATAAAGAGAATTGTAGGAAGGTGTTCTCTGATGCGTCTTTTTACAATCTGGCAGGGCTTATCAGATGAAAGAATGGAGGAGAAAATGACAGCAACGTACTGGATACGGGGTGCGGGGATGGACTTGTTGAAATTCCATTAACACTGGCCTCGCTTTTGATTCGACGGACTTCGTGTTCACTTGTAGACTGAGCATCTGTGGTCTTAGGGGTCCCTTCGATTGCTCGCTCATTGAACGGAAACTGATCTGAGGCAATATGACGAAGACATCGTGCGGGCTGCTTGATCGTATAAGGTGCGTTCAAATCGGCCGAATAGCCTATTGCTAGTTGTCCATCGAAGCTCCGTTTGCCGGTAAGGGTAAAAATTTCGTTGGCTCGTGGTCGTGGGCTGACAACAACAGTATCCTTTGTATCAGAGGAAGTCGTTGCCACTGTATTTTGTCCATTGGCAATAACATTAGGGGCTTTATGCGACACTTTGTTAGTCGAATAATCTATAGCTAATTGTCAAAGCATACCTTGGAGGGCATCTGGTGTAGTGTTCGCTCTGGAAGTAAGAGACGGTGCTCGTCGTTGGCTCCGGACAAGCCTCGACCGAGGGTACGTATTCTCCTTGTTATGCTTTCCCTCCATCGACAATTTATGGGAGACAGTTTTCGTTGCGGTGACGGCTTGCTTTCCACTAGCTGCAGAGCGAACAGGACTTTGGGCTATGCCTTGCGCTGCGAAGGACCCTGACCAATAAGGGGATGTCATAACTTGCGACGCAGTCATCCGAACGTCGGCATTTGGAGCTAGCATCCGTCGGATTAACGCCTCTAGGCCCTTGCTCATTTGCTTCCTGAACTGCTCGGTAGCAGTGGCAAGCCATTTGCCCCTATATGTACGCCTCCAATATACATCCAGCTCCGCCTTGGAGATGAACTGCTCTCCTTTATCTTTTTCAAACGGTGTCCGCCCCATAATCATTTCAAAAAAGGTGATCCCCAGCGACCACACATCAGATTTCCGTGTGTCATGCACTTGGCCTTTCGCTCTTTCTGGAGAAAGATACTCTGGGGTTCCGTACGCGAGTGCAGAGTGAAACGCCTCGGGAGATGTGAGGTCATACTGTTCAGCGAATCCAAAGTCGACAAATTTAGGTGTAGCACCTTCCGAAAGAAGAATATTGGCTGGTCTGAGAAAAGCTTAATGCCATTCCTTGCAAGAGTTGATCGACAAATTAACTCACTTGATATCGTTATGGACCACGCCACGAGAGTGAAGGAATTCGATCGCGGAGGCGAGAGACAGCATCCAGGGCTTCGCCTTTGACTCCGGGACCGGGACTGGTAGCGCTTTTGGAAGAAACTCCCTGAATTAGACAACAGGTTAGATCGGCCGCGAATAGCTTTCCATGACCCGTACATTACAATAAGCGCATAGGAAGGGCTGATGATGAATTCATGAAACTGTACCACCGAAGGGTGACACTGGTCCGCGAGAGGCCGCACAATCTTCATCTCGTTCCATCTGTCAGAACAGGAAAATATCATTGTTAAATGAGCGCAAATTTTCCAGGAATTCACTTGTAGGACACGCACAATGCTCGGACTTTCACGGCAGTTGCCTGAGTTTTGGAACGATGGACCAGTTTGATGGCGACCTTTTTTTGTTCTTCTGGTGTCTTTCCAGTTCTCTTGTCTTGTCCTAACCATACGGTCCTGCAGGGAAACCATCGTCAGTTTTACCAACTCTACGTGGCGATACCTCAAACAACGCGCAAAATGCGCGGCGACGAGACGCGACAACGCGTATCGCTTCATACATACCCCCAGTTTCCAACACCATACTACGAATTAAATGGTTAAGAATGGATTAACACGTCGCCAACACTCAAGGTGACCGCCGGAAATTTCTTACCTCCTTGCAAAAGCGGTATCTCTGGGCTAACAAATCGTCCGTCATTGAAAAAACATTAGAGCAAGCAGCGTTGTCGGCATTATCTGACGTGACGGCGGCCATTTTTGAGAGCCAGCTCGATGAACCGTGGTGGTAGAGACTAAGTGGTTACTTTGTGCCAACAACAAACGGCCGAGTTCCCAGTCAATAAATCAAAACAAAGAAATACAGAAAAAAAAAGTTCACGAAGTTTCATCACTGGCGTTCCCGTCGCATTTGTTCCATCGCCCATCTCATTGTGCGCTCCTCAATGGAATTGAACAAAGCTCTATCACCGTCCGTGAATCCCTGCGGATACACGTCCTGCATGAAGCTTCGTACGGTAGCAATAGATTGTTGCAACTGAAATGCGTTGATTGTCTTGCTACGGGTGCCATAGCTATGGGTATCATTCGGCAGCTGAGGAATGGGTGATTGGATAGGATCGACACTGAGCGCCGAAAAAAGAGGATCAACTCCGTCAAGCATTTGTGCTTCATCTGTGGATGATGCAACAGAGATACGACCCTCAGATTGGGCCACTCGATGCGAACGCTCTGAACGTGCTGGGTGAACGCGCCCCCGCTTGATTCGATTGCGATGTTTGAAGTTATCAATCCAGCCTCCAGATGCTTTAAAAAGCTCCTCGCCGATCCCTAGTTGATGCGCAGCCTGTTTTGCTTGTTCCCTGATATTTTGATCTGTCACACTTTCTCCCATTGCGAACCGTTCCTGCACCCAGCGGAGTACCGCCGTTTCTATTTCTGGAAATTTTGTAGGCCTTTCGTAGCGATCAGATCGATAGAGTTCATATGTAGAGGGCTTACCTGCGTTTCGCGATCTTGAGCTCATCTTCATCCTCAATGCTCAACCAGAGGGCCTTTTGCTAGATCTTTGTCAATGAATATTCTGCGTATATAGGGTAAAACTCACTTTCAGGACTTTTGAAACCGTGCTACGCTCGACTCCAAATTTGGCGGCTATGTCTTCCTGGCGAGCAGTTGGGTTTTGCTCGTAATAGAGACACATGTCCTTTCTGTCCGAGTTTCGCAGTTTGCTTTTGACATGCTTTTCGCGTGCCGACTTGTTTCCTTCCGGAGAAGCACTTGATGAAAGATCATCGACATCGGCCAACCGTGATGATGGAGATTCATTGGTGGAGGACCACGTCGACTGGCTATGTTGACTGAGGCTACCACTCAAGGAAGTAATGGAAGAGCTGGCAATACTGGAAGCTGGCGAGCTCTCGCGATCAAAAACGCGAGAGTGACGTGCGTAGGCTGATGGAGGTGGACTGAAACCCAAAGGTTCTGGATCGAAAGCCGAGTTAAGTGAGGCATGGCGAGTATGAGTACGCCTAGACAATGGTACTGGTGAAATGTCGGCAGGATTGGCGCTGAAGTGCGCTGTTGGAGAAACGGGACGAGGTCCCTGTGCCGCAGACAACGTGTTAAGATGCTGATTTAGACCAAAATACTGAAGGTCATCCCCGATGGATATCATCTAGAATTTGACCAGATGAGATTAGCAACTGCTGATACGAACGAATAAACCTACTTGAGAAGCGGCAGCGTCCATTCCACGCCCGACGCTCATGGCAGCTCTTTGTCTTCGAGTGAGGACTCGTCCAGAACCGGATAAATCATCTTCTGTACCATTGGAATGGCTATCTGAAATTGTAGGGTACGTGCCCACCGATGTCGGCAGCGTCGCTGAGTGGTTCCCAACTGTGGGGACAAAATGGGACGTATGAAGGGCCCAGTTGATGGATCCAGCATGCAAAGAGACATCAGGAGCACTGTTGAAGTACCCTGCTGTGTCAAACAGCGATGGCCGATTTGACGAATGCCGTTCTAGGTCTCGGGCGACCAGACCATCGTCCATCAGCGTCGAGGACGAACGAAGCGTCGTACACGCTCTCAAAGGGCGGCGATATAGGCCTTACAAGCACTACGGCCGTATAGTGGTCTGGTCGAGGAAGCTTAGCGCTTTGTGAGCCCTGGCGGTCCCCATACTTTCCCAACCTCACATTTCGAAATCGTTTCTAACAAGTAATAGGAGAATATAGTGGATTTAAATACTTATAATGCTAAAAAATCTCTTCTCAGCCCACAACACGCCCGGCCTTTACAGTACCCGTTGCCCACTTTGAGCAGAGGCTGTCCGACGATCACAAAGGCGATCAGAGGCGCTGATGATCGATATAAAATCAAGAATACGTCTCTTCGAGACAACTGAGACACGCATAAAGCCAAGAAGACAGGGCCAATGCCTGTTGCCACACAAAGGTTTAGAGGACCAAGTCCTATAAAGTAGAACGAGTAAGCCCACGTTATGGTAATGATATCTAGAAAAACAACTTACATCAGTATTCATGTCGTTTGAAGGGACCAGCGATATCCCTGTTTCCAATGCCTCTTTCACTGTACCGGCCGCCCATGTAAAGAATTTGCTCTCTCCAGGTTTCATCTTCGATGCACACCGTTTCTTCAATTTAGAAAAGTATAATAGTAGACCCTGAGCGAGCGCTCCGGGATGGGTTGCTTGTAAGGCCAACTTTTCAAGGGGTTCTTTCCGATGATCATTCCGAACCCACAGAGAAGCAAGTCCTGTCGAAGACAATAAGGGTGCGTGTACTTGTGAGTTTACGAAGATGTCGCGGAACATTGTATCCAAGAAGCCCTGGGTCTCGGGTTTGACCCTGAGGAAGTCGATGGGCTGAGGGGATGTTAGGAGACAATTGGCTAGTAAGACATCGGTAAAACTAACCTTCAAGACGGTAAGTGTTACAGATTCTCTGGAGATCCACCACCCGTAGAGCTTCGCAATATTCCTGACACGCTCTTTAGAGACGGAACTCGTGGCGAAATCAAGGTGTGCGTCGTGCGTTTTGATCATCTCTGCTCCTCCTACGCTCTGTTCGCCTAGCTCTCGGAGAAAGTCCCAAAGACAATACTGAGCAGTGACTCTGTAGGAATACGACTGCTCGCATAGCTTCTGTCCCACAAGAGAATAATAGGGATTATAGGCTCGCTCCTAAGAAAAGACGTCAATTTATAAACCCCAACCGTTTGTAGGTAACCCACGTTGCCACAGCAATGCAGTAAGACACGGATGATCTCTCGTTGCTGTTGTTCGTTGAGCTTCAAGTGCGACAATCGTTCACATGCATCAAAATAATCCTACGGTATAGAGTTTCAGCAAAAATAAGTAGAAGAAGCGATGTGCGTACGTCACTGCTCATTAGAACAACAAATATGCTCCTCCTAATATCCGTGTTCATTCCCTGTTTCTTCGCAAGAGCCAATAACCTTTGTTGATCGGAAGAGCCATGTTCTGGTATTCGTGTTTCCGAGATAGATTCTTGTTTGGCTTCAACAAGAGGATCACCAGCCCAGGCGGAACCAACGAGCCACCATTTCCCCTTCGTATCGGCTGATCGCAGATCTTTCAGCGTGACGCGCAATGGCTCTCTTCCAGCTTAGGATGATGAGCTGGTGTACTAGGGTGCAAATTAACTTACCATAGCGTTTGCTTAAGCCAGAGATGAATTTTTTGAGCCGTTCCATCGATTCCACCCCAGAGGCATCAGCCTTTTTTATCCTATTGTTCTTGAGGTTTGTCAAAGTCTCTACCATGAATCGCGTACGCGAGCTATTCGTCGGTCAGTTGACCGTACAATGGCCAAGGGGCGATGTTCTAACCTCAGGTTCCCTTTACGAGACGACAGATTGTCTGAAACTAGTTGAACGATGTCCTTGAGCGCGAGAGGATCATCTTGGCGGAGCTGACGCCCAGATACTGTAACGAACTGAGCCCAGATTGAAAGGAATAAAGAGAATCAAGAGACTCACTTCGCAAGACCTTGAGTAAAAGTTCGACCTCAAGTTCTCCCATGTTTTTTGTTATGAGTTGTCGGATGATGTCGTACATTAACACATATGAGACAACCTCAAAGTTGTAGAGTTCGGCGATGCACACAATAACATTGAGCGACTCTTTCCCTATTGGATCCTCGCCAATTTGAGTTGTGCGCTCCTCTGCCATTTGATAGACATTGTCATAGGCAGTTACAATTTCCTGAACGAAGTATGCAGCTATCAAAGATTAGCAAGGAGAGTATCGCCTCGTAATGACGCAAATACCAAATTCTATACCAATTGCTCGATATAAACAAGCAACAAAGGCGGCATTCAAGGATATATGATTGTCGAGGAGTGATGCATTCGACGAGATACTCTCTATGACGACCGATGTCAGACACGTCGTGACGTCTATTGATTTTATATTAGTCTATGGTCAATTCTTTGGAACGAAATTTACCGTTGCGTGCATGCTGTCGATAGATGTCTTCCACTGAGCTAAGAACTGTTGCAAGGTTTGACTCAGAAAGCCTAGAGCATTTTGTAAGATTCCGGGATTAAAAAAAATACCAGTGGGATTTACTTATTCATGAGACCTTTTAATTGACGAAGGACTCTCGTACGTCTGGCCTGTTCATCACTTGAGGTCTGTCGTAAGTGCGGTGGAACATATTTAGTAGCTATTTCAAACTGCGTAAGCAATAGAGACGAGTCCCAATTCCAACGAATAGGCACCTTTGAGAGATTCTGGTGGATTAGCCATCTTGTCGCTTGAGGTCCCGGTCTCGTCGCTTTTGTCATCGTCGTCGGAAGGAGCTTCGAACACTTTCTCCGCTGTAGTTGCTAGTTCTTTGTCATCTTCGTCTTCATCTTCATCTTCAATTTCATCACCATCACCTTCTTCGGTGTTTGACTCCATTTCACTTCCTTCATCATAGCCAATCTCATTCTCTTCGCCTAGTCCATCCTCTTCGGATTCAGACTGCTCCATGAAAAGATCATCGAGTCCATCCAACAGATCTCGAGGGACTATTATCAATCTGCTCAAAGCCTTGCACATACTTCACATACCATCAAGACCGTCCTTTTGTAATATCCTGTCAAGGGATTTTCCTTTTTCCTTTTGTGAAATGCCCAATTTGTACTCCAACCAAGCAATTTCCCGATCTTCGTCAATGTCAACTTGAGACGGAGGAACCATCGAATTCGCGTTGACGCTCGTTTTGGATTTGGAAGATATTACGGTTTGGTGGACCTTTTTATCCGGTTTACTGCCCTCTTTACCCTTTGAAGAGACTTTCGAAACATTTTTCTGTTTATTTTGTACTTCTTTGAACTCGTCTCCATGTATTTTGCGCCGTTTGGGAGGTGGTTGGTCGCTCTGAGCGGCATCGTCCACAAAACCTTTTCTTTTTAATCGGTGCGCGAAATAAGCGGTCTTCCGTTCCTTTTTGACGGTTTTGTTTAGAATACGCTGTTGTTTTCTACTGGTTTTTCCGTGGCGGAAGGACTGTTGGCTATGAAATTCTTGCTCTAAAGTCGGAACTCTCATTAGTAGCTCTTCATGTGAACCGCCGGTGACGGGTTTATAAACCTTTTGACTCAATTTGATCTCGCAACGATTTAGGTAGTAAGGTAGTCGTATCTTGTCTTCTTTTAAATGACATGGCCAACGAGGCAGGGGGCAAGAAATGATCGTCTATGATACGAAGTAGAAATCGTCTACGAACACATGATTCCTGGGTAATATAATATCGTCAACAACGGGATCAAGAATCTTCCTTAGTCATGAAATCCCATCCGTCATGAAGTGATTTTCTCCCAATGTTCCCAATGGGAGGATGCCTTACGAATCTGCTGTCACGTCGATACCCGAATCACTGACGGGTTCGTTGAAGACGGCCTTGCAAGCAGCTTTGCCGTGAGCGTTCTTATAGAAGACAACTTCACCCTCGTCTTCAACGAACTGTAATGAAGGCGTTAGTCATTGGTGAAAAAAATCCGTGAAATTCAGCATACCTTGCATTGCCTAATGGTCTTGACTACCTCGCCCCAGCCTCCAGGTGCACCTTGGAGGTGAATACCCGCACTGGCGAGACGTGCGCGCAAAGCGTCCGAAGCTTCCCATCTTCACGCAAAAAATGTCAATAAAATGAGGCATCGCAGAGTCAGATAAACTTACGCATGGTAATGGGGGATCTTGGAGCAAACGTGGTGGAGGACGTGGGTCTCAGAGATGCCATGGGTCAAGAAACCGCCCAACCATCCGAAGAAGGGACCAGCTCCACCAAGGAGACTACGATCGAGAGTCGACAAAGCACCACGTTGGCTGGAGACAAGTCAGTTCCGGTTCGAAGAGGATTACTTAGAGGACGAAACTCACAAGTTGAACGCAGAGCCACGGTAATGAGGAAGCATAGGGTCGGTGTGTTGCAAGAAGGTGATCAGAACGAGCCAGGAGTTGACTACAAAAAACCGGTGAGCACCGCAGGGTCAGTGAATTATAGATCCACGTACCCCATAGGTAAGGGACACCATAAACGCGCATCATCGTGCCAAAGCCAAAAGTCTTGGAGGCGTAGACCAATCCAGCAATCCACAGAAGGACACCAACGTCCGACAGCATGATTTGTTCGCGTTGATGAGGCGCAAAGATGACCGAAGAGGGTTGGAAATGATTGGTGAAACGAGGATACGAACGTTGTCCAGTGGCATTCCGAATGAGATACATTGGCCAGCCAAAAAGCTGTAAAAGCGGTTGTGTGAGGAGGCAGGCAGGCAGGCGATCTCGGGCGCAGGATACGTACCAGTTGGAGGGCGCCATAGGCAGCAGCACTTAGGGGGGAATCCCCCAAAGCCTCCCACATCTCCGCCATAACCTCATCAGAAACGTTGATGCCAAGGGGGTCATCCTTCGCAACATCCAAAGCAGGAAGCTTAAGCTCGGACCGCGTCTTCGGGACGAAGACCTGATCCAAATTCATATGACCGGTACTTGCGTGATGTTTGGCATGACTGATTCGCCATGAGTGATAGGGGACACCGAGTCTGGGTGGGGGTTGGGTTAGATGGGGAACATGGGCACATTGGCAATGCAGGGTTGCGGCTTACGCGGAATGCAGGATCCAGCCCATTGTATTATTGATCAACTTGGATTCTGAGAATGCCTGGTGTCCACATTCTATACCGGGAGGGGAGCAAAGAGCGGAGTGGTCTTGTCAGTGGCGTTTACACATGCCGATTCGAAAATCACATACCGTGCGCGATCACCCACAGGCCGGTGGCTACCAGTCCAGAGGCATATCCGTAGAGACTCCAAAGAGCATAATATGCAAGAGTTTGCAAAGATGGGTGTGGATAGTCGATGCGTGGAAGAAGGTTCGTCTCGGCGTACTTGGTAGCACTATAAATTGCTCCAAGAAGGATGAAATCCCAGACACTGTAGAGAGAGAGAGAGAGAGGCTCAGTCACAAGAGATACGCGAGACAACGGACGGGGTACCCACACGTAGAGCGACGACCTAAGAGCAGACCGTTTGAAGCAGTGGGCACTAAAAGACCATGTAAGCATCATGAGCTATCCGAGAATATGCATCATGGAGTGGGAAAAGACGTACGGGATAACGGACAGGAGGTCCTTGACAGAGAGGTCTGGGACGACAAACGTTGCGATATCGCTTGAGGTCTCCTCTCGCTTCGCGGACGTCCCGGACGTGCGTCTATGAGTTGTCGTAGACATTTTTAAGAGATTTTTGCAAGAAAGAGAGGGGCGGAGCGAGCTCCAAGGTTGTTTGGGGAAAAAAATCTGGGCCACTGAATTGTCGAACTGACCCGTGGCATGCTGTGAGGCTAGCTCCTTGACCACGCCGGGCACGCCCACTCATTACCGCCTAAAATTCGCATCGATATCCCCAAAGCTAATGCCATTGGCCTGCAAAATTTGCCATTCGACTCAAGATGATTCGGCATGGTTTCTGATGAAGTGTAAGAGTTGTAAGAACTACTATCACCATCGTCAGCTCCTCCTCCTCCTCTGCTAAGGGTCCATATGTCCACCTAGTTTGTTGATTGGATGCCTCTGGATTTCATTCTATAGGATGTCATCGACCAGAAATCAGTCAGGGGTGGCTCCGAGCCATGATAATGCGCTCAGACGTCGCGCAAGGCTCCACTGGCTCGCTCGAGGCATGGAAATGCACAGAATGCGAGCAACCTCCAAAGCAACCATCTCAAACGGTCATTGATCTCACTCTCGATTCGGATGTGGAAGAAATCGAATCCGAATCGGATGATATCCATGGTTCCAAGCCTCCTAGTGATCTTGCTGAGGAAACGAGTGGAATGACGTCCAATCGGTCTGTGGAAGTCACGCAAGAGGATGATCAGCAAGCACACTCAAACTTCAAGCCATACCGCCCTTCAGTATACCTCGCCCACTTGACTAGTAACAAAGACAAGTCAACGGTGACTTCTTCCAAACTACCTTTCCCCTTGCGATCTCGAAATTCTCAATCCGTGCTCTTCGGTACCACCAAAGCACCATCCAACAGTCTCAGCCAGTGGATAATGCCACCTCCTATTGCACCCAAGGTATCACCAGAGAGAACTAGTCGGAAGAAAGTTGCGTCTAGGCTCTCTGGAAATTCGGTGACTTTGCAGCTCAAAGGTCTGTCTGACTGGGTCTCATACAACCCGTCCCCAGTACCGTAGATAGAATTGTTCTAGTATGACAAATGATTGAAATTTTGCTTTTATTTTTGATATTTGTTGTCCTAAGTTGGTCAAATCCAGCCCAGCCAGGCTGGTCGTGGAGGTCTCCGAACTTGGATTCCACCAGGTTGGCTAGTGGGACAACTCAACAACGCGTCCATGGCGTCGCAGACGCGTCAACAACAAGCTAGTGCTCAGGGTGACTCCGAGAGTGGGGTAATTGGTCTTCAACTGCCCGAACAGATTTCAAACGTTTTGGGCGGCTTGTTAGGACCAGTGGATTGGTCCGCGGTATCGTCACACACAATAGTGTCAGCTCTCAGTGTTCTCTTTTCTCAGAAAGAACAACTCGAGACCAGCACCGAAGAATTGTCGGAGGCACTGCTGCAAAAGGATGCGGACATCGAACAACTGTTACACCAGCAAGAAAGCGTTCGCGCAGAATGCAACCAACAAATCGATTCATTAAGGCTGGAGGTGGAACTGTCCAAGAAAACGAACGAAGAGTTGAGCAATGGCAAAGCAGCTTTACAGGCTCAGTTGGCCACGCTCACTTCAGCATCTTCTGGGAGCAGTAACGAGTCAGCACAACTCAAGTTTCATTTGGAAGAACGTGAGAGGGAGAAAAAAACGCTCACAGACACGTTGGACGCGGCCCTCCACCGCGAAACTCGTTTGCATGGTGAGTTGTCTGAATGACAAAGTTGCGATGACATACGACGCTAACCTCAAATTCAAGCGGAGAATCATGAGCTTCGAGGAGAATTGCAGACAGCGAAGAAGGCGGTTTCCGACCTTCAAGCCAAAGTAGCGGAAATCTCCTCTACGGAACAAACACAAAGGTTTAAGGTTGATACGCTGGAGCAGCAGATAAACCTTTTGCAAGAGAGTAATGACAGTCTCAACAACGAGCTCTCTGCTCAACTATCACGATACACCGAGCTTCGGCGTCAACGGAGTGAGGAGATTTCCTCCCTTCAGACGAAGCTAGATCAAAAGTCTAGTGATCACGACCGTGAAGCGGATAGAGCGCGCATTCTTCACTCCACAAACGCAGAATTAGAAAGGAAGCTTAACGAGGCCCTGGAACGAAATCGTGACCTGCAGACGGAAGAATTGGCCAACAAGCGTGCCTTCCAAGATGAAATGCAAGTGTGCAAGGACCTACTGCAGAAGTACGAGAAGATCGCAAATGAGGCCCAGGAGCGTGTGGCAGAGATCGAAAAGGAGGAAGATGTCATTCGTCGAGAGATGACGAAACGTGAAGAATCCTTGATATCACAGGCCTCGAGAGAGCACGATAAGGCGGAGGGAGCGCAACGGAAAGTGGAAGAGCTCGAGGAAGTGCTACACAGGGTTCAAACGGGTGACTTTTCGATGGTGGAAACTTCATTTGACAAGAGCCGCCTTTCGTTAACCCCTGGACCTGATGGCATGACTTCCTTGATGCTCAGCCCGACGGCGTCGATTGTGTCGAAAATGCAACGAGGTGGCCGGTCGATCACGGAGGTGTACGCCGACTACGTCCGTCTACAGAAAGAACTCCAACAGGAGAAGCAGGAAAAGATTAGGTTGGAAACGACGCTTAATGATATCTTCAACGAAATTCAGGACAGGGTCAGTAATAACTTTCCTTTGATGTAGACATACTTACATATATACTCCAGGCCCCAGTGCTTACTCAACAGCGCCTCGAATATGATCGTGTATCTGCTGAAGCACGCCAACTAGCGGCGCAGCTATCCGAGGCTATGGAGGCTCATGACGCGCAAGCTCGTGCGGCAAGAGAGGCGAATCATGCACTCGCTAACAAGCAAAAAGAGATCGACATTCTCAATCGTAGTCAAATTGACCTTAGCTTGCAAGTACGAGGCCTCACGTACCAACTTGCACGAGCTATGGATCCTAGCCTACCTGAGGACGTAGAAGAATTAATCCCTGAACGGGACAGTGAAGACACCAGCGAAATGAGTGATTTCGTCACTTCTAATCTTGTACTCTTCCGTAGCCTCCCTCATCTACAGGAACAAAACAAAAACCTCCTCAAGCTTACCAGGTCGCTTACTGCCCAACTCGAGGAACGGGACCGAAAGGCAGCTTCGGAAGAAGAGAGTGAGATGATAACGGAAGCACGCAATGTTATCGAGAGTCTGCAGACACAGCTCCAGACTTCTCAGGCAAAGATGGAAGCCTATATCAAGGAGCGAGACGTGTTCAAGGCAATGGCGGCGCGTCGACAAGGAGACAGACCAGGCGATGATGCTTCAATGGTCATAGATGCGGGTGTTGATTATCACCGGAGATACGATGAAGCACGCGCCGAACTGGAAACATTGAAGAAGGAGACAACTAAAGACTTTGAATCTCTTCGTGCCGAGATTAAAAAGGCCAAAGCTGAATCAACCGAGGCCCAGATCGCTCTCAGCCGAATGAAGGCAAACCTTGACCATCAAATCGGTGTGTATTTATCTTATTCTACTGGCACTGGCGCTAAATGTGGTTCAGCGAGATACGAGATGCTCCAATCAAACACCAGAGCCCAATCTGAAGAATCAAAGATGCTCGCAAGTCGAAATCACGAACTACAGAGCCAAATTCGCCGATCGGAAGCAAAGAATGGCGAGCTGACATCGACTCTAATGGAGTATTCCAGTAATTTGTTGAAGGCGCAGAGCGAGGCTCAACTTCTTCGAAACGAAAAGGCGCTCCAGAAGGTAAGAAACCCGTGTTCTACATCCTCTCTGGGTGCTAACAGTATTCTATAGTCTCGAGAGGAGCGACTGGAACAGGATAATCGACAGCTCAATGCCGAGCGAGCAAGGAATAACCAGACTCTCGAAGATTACCGGCGAATGAAGGATGAACTTGCACTCCTTTGGGAAGAAAATAAGCAATCCCTTGAAAAGGAAAGAGGCAGGCTAGCATCCGACTTGTGAGTTACAAATGTCCATTACGCATACGTCTTCCTGACCCTTTTCTAGGGCAACTCTTCGTGAAGAGTTGATGAACGACCGTGCTACTGCACGGACGCGCATGGCCGAGAAAGAGGCCGAAATCAGAGATCTCAATCACCGTCTATCACAACTGGTGAGTTTTCACACCGCTGTCTGTCCGTGTCTGTCCGTATAACTGAATATCCTGTAGAGCGAGGAAACTGTGAAGTCTCGTGAGGCTACGGCAGTTGCTCAAGCCAATCAAACGCATTTGCAAACGCGTTCAGACGACCTCAACAAGCAACTGCAAAGGGCTCTAGAAAAGCTTGCCGTATTCGAACGCCGTCCGGGATCTATCGGCCTGGTCGCAGCAGCTCCAGGGGAAACAGATGAGGAAACGCTTCGGGCGCAGATCGCCGAATTAAGGTCTGTTAGTATACTCGAAGGCCGTAGTTTCGCTCATCAGTCCCCCAGTGCCGAACTGAAGAGTGTGCAAGTTGAGCTCACCAACGAGAAAGCGAATGCTGCAATGTACCAGGAACTTGCACAAACTACCGAGCAGGCTCTCGAGGAACTCCGCCGAACCACTGATGAGTATACAGTCAAGTTCCAACAGGAAACCACGCTGAGAGAGGTATATTTGGCTTGTAAACGTCTTGAAGAGGCTGACCATTGCTTATAGGCACAGCTATTGTCTCTTCAAGAGAAGCTTTCTGCTCTCCAAGTAGAAAAACAGAACATCGAGAACCGAAGGGCCTCATTGGAAGCGGAACTGGAATCCAAAGAGGCTCAATTCGCCCAGGAGAAGAAGCTTCTGGAAGACATCGTTGCCGATGTGCATGGAGCTGACGAGCGCGCATTGCGTGCTCAACAAGACATTCACCAAGAACTTCTTGCCGAAGCCCAAAGGACACGAGTACGTTTGGTAATTTCCCTGTGGACGATCTGACTTTTTCCGGTAGGAGGCACAGCAGAAGTACCAGGCGATCCTGGTCGATCATGCCGGGGTGTTGAAGGAGAGAGACGAATTGCAGCAACGTGTCCAAGAGCTCCAGGGCACGGCGGGACGCCACGATGAGGAGGCAAAAACCGCCCAGTCTGTTTTGATCACATCCCAGGCATCGTGGAACGCCCAATCGGAATCACTGAAACAAGAAGTGGCAGATTTACAGAGCAGGTATGATTTATCACTGTTATTGGGAGGAGCGGAAACAGATCCTTCATAGATACGATGAGATCATGAAACAGAACAGCAATCTACAGCAACAGTTGGCTAGTGTCACCTCTCAGAGGTGGCTTCTCAATGAACTCTCGCAGAATGCTCTGTCAACAATGCAAGATGCCTCCGATGACGAGCACCAAAAGGCACTTCAGCAAGTGATCCAACATCTCCATCGCGACGCAGATCTTCTACGCGGTCAGGCGGAGCTATTGAAAAGAGAAAATGCTCGCATCAACGGAGAAGTCCGTCGGGTAACGTCAGAACTCGAATCGACGCGACAACGCCTCATCGAGGTAAGTTCATCGGATGCTCAGGGGGGTGTCGCTCAACCTCGACAGGAACGAGAGCTTGCATCGAAAGCATCGCTATCACCCAACGATCAACAAACACTACTGGCAAAAGTTTCTGAAAATGCAGCTCTCATCGAAAACAACCGTGCCTTACGCAGTGAGAAAGCGGCGCTTGAAGAGCGGCTGCAAAAGAAGAGCGATGACCTCGTTGCCGCCGAATCTGAAATTTCTCCCCTCAAGCAAGAGGTGATTACGCTGCGCAGCGAACGTGACTTCGTCAAAGTAGAGAACGAGGCCCTACAGGAGTCGGTAGACCAATGGCGCAAACGAGCTACATCAATCATGACCAGGGTTTGTCTCTTTTAGTAATATGTGTCAAAGTAGTAAAACTAATCCCCTTCAGTTTGAGCGCATAGATCCAGAAGTCCATGAACAGGTCAAGGCTGAAAGCGAGCGTTTGACTACGGAAGTCGCGACTCTTAAAGCTCAGCTTATCAAGGCAGACGCGCAGGTATGTAATCACTAGCATCTTGGCGAGCCTCTTCATTCGCCTTGACTGCTTCATCTAGGTAGGGCGCTGGAAGGACGCTCAGCAACAATGGAAAAATGCCAGGGATGTTGCTGTGGAGCAAGGGAAAGAGAGACAAGCTGCCCTTATTGCGGAGAGGGATTCGATCGCCTCTCAACTCGAGACAGTGAAAGCAGACCTCGAAGTTACCAAAGCTGAACTACAGCGGATTGTAGCACAGAACCAAGAGCTCTCAAACACAGCAACTAGTAAACCGATGGATGATCCCAATGCCGTGAGTTAGCCGAGAATCGAGTTATCACCTCCTTAAAACTTGTTTAGGCAACTCGTAACGCCGAATTGTCTCAACTCAAAGAGCAGAATTCTACACTGCAGGCGGAAAATAACGATCTTAAGGCACAAGTAGCGTCTAGCCAAGCCAACCCCACTGCAGGAAATCCTGAACAACTGGCAAAGGTTACGAAGGACTTCCAAGTAAGGGAGTCCCCCAATCGATGATGCCTAGCTGACGGTACCCCTATTAGGACCTACAGCTTCGTGCAAGGAAGATGGCAGGAGATATGTCAAAGATGCGCGAAATGATTGCAAGTGGTTTATTGTGCAGGCTTTGGCACATTCTAATTTCCTGATAGACAACGCTTCAAAAAGAAAAGGCTGCTTCAACACCCACCGATGTAGAAGCAATCGTTGCTCAACGCCTCGAATCTGCTGTAGCCCAAGCCAAGGCTGATCAAGAAGCGGCCGTTGCGGCAGCTGTGCAACCCTTGCAACAACAGCTAGCTGCTCTTCCCACTGCGCAGCCAGATATCGCACAACTACAACAGCAGCACGAGGCCGAGGTCAAATTACTTCGAGAGAAACTTGCCGATGCAACGCAACGGGAGACGCCGGCTCCTAACGTTGAAGGAATAATTGAAACCAGAGTAGCTGAACGAGTTACTGCTCTCCAAGCAGAGCACTCTGCTGCACTGGCTCAAGCTACTGAAAATGGGCGGAAGGAGGGAGAAGCCAAATTCAAGATGCTTAGCATGCAGCTCACCAAGGCTCGAAATGAAATAGCTCAACTGAGAGGTGCAGCTGGCCAAGCGAAACCAATACCTGTTCCTGCCACGGCGCCTGTGGGTCCTACAGGACAGCCTGTCGATGGCAGTAAGGCAAACGCTCCACCCAGCACGCCCACAGCCGTCAATACGGCCATTCCAGTTGCTGCCGCCGGAGGTATGGCCAACCTCCCCCCTACACCGACAAGTGCGGCAAACCGAGGTCGAGGACGGGGAGTTCCTGCAGCAGCTCGTGGAGCCGCTGCTGCATCCCCTCGTGGACGCGGAGCTGCTCCAGGGGCTGGGCGTGGAACAGTGCTAGATGCAGTCAATCAAGCCATCTCTGCAGCGGCACCATCTCCTCCCCCTGGCGGGCAATTGAGCATCCTGGGGGCGTCTGGCCAGAAAAGAACACGGGAAGATGAGGAGACCACCGATCCAGGTGCTCTCGCAAAGAGACTAAAGCCTGGGGAAGCTAGTCTACCACCACGGCCAGCAGGACGTGGAGGAGCAGTTCCAATAAATCGCAATCGTCTTCCTGGCACCCCTGGCCCACCTGCATGATCGACTGACTGCTTATGCGCTGGTTTTTTAGTTCATTGGTTCTTGCATCCGTGTATTTCGGTGACTTTGCATACATATAATAATGATTTATTTTTCCTAGCTGCGAGTACAATGCAGCAGACATGAATACAGCCACGAGAATACTCAACGTTTCTACACACGGCCACATTAGCGACTGCTTAGTTGTGGTTCGATGGACTTACCAGCAGGGCCATGATGTCTTGAATACTCTGGGCATTGGAGGCTGCAGTTGGAGCAGGGCCGCCTTGAGGTGGTTGCGATGTTGAGTAATTGTAACGAGCGCTGTCGGGGGGCATAGAGCTTGGTGGAGGGGCTGGTTGCTTCTGTCCCAGTAAGGCGTAGACATCGCTACTTGTAAACGACGGTTGACTAGTGGAGGGTGCCGCCTGAGGATAGCCGTAAGGCGCATGATTAGGCTGGCCACCCGGATAATGATTTGGTGGTGGTGGAGGAGGAGGCATGGGTGCATAGGTTTGCGCAGACATTCCAGGGTAAGCAGTCGGAGCGGCTTGGAACTGTTGGATTGCCGCAGCGGCAGCCTGGGCTTGTTGCTGAGGAGGTAGAGATGCCGCTTGTTGAAGAAGCGCTGCAAGGTGAGCCATATTTGGAGGCAAGGTAGGTTGAAGGGGAGCGCTAGATGCAGCTGGTGGCGGGGGATAGTATGGAGCCTGGGCTGGGGGTGGTGCATGCGACATCGATCCCCCCGGAGCACTTCCAGTTCCTTTCAAAGCCGCCAGGAGCTATTATAGATCATTAGTCAGGACGTCGTGTTAGTGGGTCATGCGACGTACATCTTGAACCTTCTTGGCTTGCTCCATCTTTTCTCGTTCGGCCTGCATCTTGGTTAATAAAAGCACCTCACACATCGAATGTACACATACCGCCAAATCTCCGTTACTCCTTGCACGTGGTGGAGGGGAACGTTCTGTGTCGATCAGTAAGGGAGGCACATTGCTATCAGAAGAGTTCATACCTCTCCAACGCTCCTCATAACGAGATGGAGACATACGACCCCTATCCCTTCCGTAGTGGTCTTCCTCCCAATCACGTCCTGATCCCCTTCGGTCGTCATACCCACCTCGACCTCTGCCACGACCTCTCCTGGCGTTGACATGGGTAACTCTATCCATACGAGCCCGTCTGGAGGCGAGGTGAGTAATGGGATTAAACGAGCGAAAGATCACGTACTCTTGCATTGCGGGTCCAGGAGCTACCTGGTCACCTAAGAAGGAAAATTCTGTTTCTAGAATTCCATCCTGTAACGATTGATGACGGAGTTTTCCGTGGGCTTCCTCGGCAGACTGTTACAAGTCAGAGCAGGGACGAGGAACAGAGTAGGGGCCTACACGTAAATCGTAGAATTCAACTAGCCGAGATCTTTGGAAAGATCAGTACAATGGTTCGGAACGTGAATCGATCAATGACGAACTCGCCGCGTCCATCGTTCGGAGTGATAGATTTAACATCTCCAAAGGAGGTGAGTTTTCTCCGCAGTTCCACATCATCTATACTTGATTTGGTCGGCGATTCAATCAATGTAACAACGATAATCCCTTGATTTGGCTCGCTACATGAGGTCAGTGAGAGGCGTCACAGGTGGTAGTATGACTGACTTCTTCTGATCATCCCTCGGTAAGCTGTAATGTACATCAATCTAATCTTTGTCAGGCTGCAGTAATGTCAGATGCACAGCTACTTTACCGGTCGTCCTGCGAGTTCTGTGCCCTGTAAACGTTCCTTTGCCCTTTCCGCTGCCCTCATGTCAAACTAGAAGACAGCTCAGCAAAATAATGGCTCTGATGACAAGCGTGCCTCACGTAAGTGCAGAATACCATCCCCCTATGACTGATTAAATCGAAGAAGGTCTTAATTTCTCCAAATTCCTCAAATCTGCGCCGAAATTCGATACTATCTGTCTCATACTAAATCGTACGAGTTGGTCAGGGTTGCATTCAATACCAAGCGTCTATGAGCCTCGGAGGTTGGTAAACTCACTTTAATATTTCGGATGAATAATGTTCGGCATGGTCTTTCACGCTGAAGCCTCTCCTCAATTAATGGATCATGTACTTTCTCTTCCCCTTGTGGCCTACGTTTATGATCTGAAAGTTGCACAATTCACCGTAATAAGCTCAGGTTGCTCCAGCGATGTGACGACAAAGGGATTAACATGGACGATGGTCGAGATGAAAGTCTCATCCTCATCCAATTAGCGACCGAGTATGGGTTTGGGACATTTTCCTGAAGAATTTCCCTTGACTGAAAACCATTGTGCATTGTCTTTTATGACGCCCTCGCAGTTTCTAGCACTCGCTCTCATGAAGATAAACATACCTTGACCGGACTCATACTGATTGAAACCCTCATAGTTGTCAGTTGGATAGTTGTAGCCATCGTCGCCGTATGGATTGTCGATGCCGTTTGGCCCTTGATAAGACGGGTCAGGATTATAGACAGGGCCTCTCGGCCTTCCGCCTCTCCCAGGTCCAGCAACTCCTCTGTTTGCTGGCCTTGAGCGATCAGGTCCTGGCCCAGTTGGCGAGTCAGCTCTGCGTCCTGGTGGAGGGCCATAACCAGCGTATGGGTGCGGTCGATACATGGCTTAGTTCAAGAAAGCTCGTGGACGATATTTTCAGGAATTTTCTTTGATTTTTTTCCAGGCGACGGCGTATTACTCGAAAAAGCTTGGAAGTGGTCGTGTCAAAGTTCTGATTTTGCACCTTGACATGCACTCCCGCTTGTACCGACCACTGTACCGCTCGCTGAGCAGCTCAGCTCGTATCTTGGAATCCGCAAATTCTCAGACGCTTGCGGCAAAAGTAGCTCCAATCGAACCCGTCGCTCCTGTTGCCCCTCGACGGCGAGTTGGCGGAATAAGAGGAGGGTAAGCACTCTACGATCTAGTCTTTTTATGGATAAAATATTTTGGTCTATCTAGAATTTTTGGGTTCCTCTTCGGTTTCTCGCTGGCATCTGCTTTCGCAAGTTATGCACTTCTCGACGAGTACCGGCTGGCGTCGACTATCCTTCAATCAAGCGTCCATGTAGGTTTTCTACCCTTACGACTGTAAAAAGCATGATACTTGGGCTGATACTATGTATAGGAGCTGCAAACGAGCACACAGAAGGTAGTTTGCAGTTATGGAAATAATTTGGGACTATTTAACAACTTCTTCGACAGGTGTCGGCACATATACGGCGCATTGAGACCGTAGAGAAGGAACTCAAAGCCCTTGCAGAGCGGACTGCCGAGAAAAACGAAGTAACGAAACTTCGAGGGGAAATGAAGCAGCTATACGATGGGTTACATATTGGCAAGTTATATTTGTTACAAGTGAAGGCTTTAGCTCATTTGCTTCACAGAATTCCTAGACCTTCGCTCTCACGTTTGGGGACTGAGTATGTCTCATGCTCTGTCAATTCGTCGTTGCTCACCGATACACAGAACAGGACCTTCATAAACTAACTAAGGAAAAGGATGCAGTAGAGATATCGCAATAAACTAGTAAGGGTGTAGCGATGCTTCACAGAATATAGAGTATAGACGTCGATTGTCCCACTAGCCAAGCCGTACACTCTTGACGACCTTGGTGCTAATACCACTGGACTCTCCATCATACCGACCGCCTGTACTTGCAAGGCCACCTTTGAAGACAGCCTTTTGGGACCGTACCTTCTTCTTGGCTTGTTCGAACTTCATTCGCTTCTTGACACGGGGATTTCGCACGGTTTTCGGTCTTGTAGGTGTAAGACCCTTGTTCTTTAAGATCGCTCGTGTCAACGAGCGTTGACCATCCACCGACTCCTCGAGACCGCCCTCTCGTAGGGCTCTGGATAATAATTTAGCCTGTAGACGCATAAATCCAGCGAGACGTACTTTTCCTCTGCCTTCTTGGCGGCATATTGTGCCTTGGAGACATCCTTCTCCGTTTTTTTCTGACGTTTCACTAACTCGTAGTATCCATCATTTCCAACCTCAGATGCATCCTCGGTGTCATCCTCCCTTGGACGCTTTTTACGTGAGGGAGTAGGTTCGTCTTCTATGACCTCTAAATCTTCACCTCCCTGACCAAGCTTCGCAACTCGCTTCTGGCTTTCTTTTTGTAGCCTTATCTCCCTCTCCTTGTCTCTTTCACGGTATGGTATGTCATCGTCGCCTGCCATGGCAGCACCCCTAGCCTTTGTTCGTTTGGCTGAAGAGTTTTCGATCTTGGATACGTGGAATTGCAGCGATTTCTTGCGGGCTGACTTGTCTTGCGCATCTACCGAGGCAAGTGACGTGTGCTCCCCATAGGCAGGTAACTGATGGATAGAATTGGATTGTTTTGCATACGTTCCGTTTGTCTTTGCAGTAGACACAAACTCGGGCTCCTCCAAATCGAACGCTTGTTTTTTCTTTTTCTGCTTCTTCTGCTTCTCTTTTCGCCTCTGTTTCTCTTCCTCTCCTCCTCCAGTCTCCTTGTGCGATGGTGCTTTCTTTTTCTTTTTCTTTGGCCCTTCTCTGGGTGCCTCCTTATTGGCAGCTGTTGGACGATTTTCCGTAGCCAGTTTGGCATTGGCTTCCTGGGCGTCACGTAAAAGCTCCATGAATTCGTCCTCGTCCATATCAGCCAAACCCTTGCCCTCCCAGATATCATCTATGTCATCAAGATCGTCTGATCCGAGATCGTCATCCGAACCATCGGAATTGGGGCCAAAGTCGAGCCTCTCTAAAGAGGACATTGCTTGTTTTAGCGTGAGCAGCCTCGCGAGTATCGGGTGTGTCTGCATCAACTTGGGATTCCCCGCATACTTCTTGCTGGCGCGCATGTGTAGATAAAAGGCAAGAGTTGTGGCATATGTAAGAAGTGTTTCTAGATTGCCTTTGAGAGATACTTCTCACTTGCGAGACTGACTCACGATGATAGAGCTGTAGCATTCCAACGGCGGGGCTGGATGAGCTTGAAGTGTCTTGTCTGGAATAAATAAGTAATCGCTTTTCGTGATTCAGTACACGCACTCTTGAAGGGCTTGCTGAGATCGCGCTACATCGTACATGACATCCTCCCATTCCCTGGCTAATGCAAGCGTTTCTGGGCTTGTTTTCTCTAGATGACGTACCAGAGCGTCGGGTTCTTCTGGGAGTACGGAAAGTGCTGGAGTTGCAATATGAACACTGAGAAGTGTCGTCAGACTCAGCACCTTGATAACCAAAAACTTACTCTTCTTCAACCAAGGCTATTCGAGGAGCATCCAGTAAACCGAAGTCTTCTTCCTCAAGAGCACTGCGGGCCTCAGTCTGTAAACGCCGAACTTCGGCTTGCTCTAGCTTTTGCGTTTCTTCATCATCAGAATCAACAGCATCTCCGTTCATTGTGTAGTATGCACTCTTTTTACGACCCCATGATTCATGTTTAATCTCCGAATCCGAGGATGAAGAGTCGTCTTCAACGGGCTTGCCTTTGCTTGTTTTCTTGATGCCATCCATTCTCTCTGGGATACTTTGTTCTTCCAGATCACCGTCGTCAGTTTCATCGGGACCTGCCTCCATTTCGTCGACCGATTCATCGTCTTGCGCTGGGAGGGACTTCATCGCAAAAACCTCGTGTTGTAGATCATCTTCAGAGTCGCCGTTTTCTTCTCCTTCAAGCCTGATTATATCACGGTTTGTATGGACTAGACAAATCGTCAATCGAGCGCTTTACGAAACTACGAACAACTGACATGCATCCTCCTCATCTAACACGATGTCCTCTCTACGTTTCCATTTGTTTATGGATACTTTTCCAACGTTTCCTCTTGGTTTTTTGTTGCTGGCACCATTTTTGAGAGCATTGCGGCGCTTCGTCCGCATATCGAAGGCTAAACTAAGGAACAAAGCAAGACATTCCCTGACCCTTCCCATCGTCGTGCAGCTCGACCTCTCCCTCCTAAAGCTCTCAAATAACCCATTATTGGGATCCTGGCGCCTTGAACTGGCATTTTCTCTCGCTTTTTACCGCCCCTGTCAACTCCGCCCTTCGACGAACGTCCTGGCCAAGCCCTCAGCCCTTTGATTCACCTCTAATAAAACAACACCTCAAATAATGCCCTCAGATCCGAGCCAACAACGTCGAGTTGCTCCTCTTGCCGGGCGTCCTCCTTTTGCAACGGACGAGGACGATAGTATCTACGAAGATGTACCAGTTGCTCGCCCTCGACAGAAGCAGCCCACCCAACAAAAGCCTGGACAATCGGACTCTATGTACCAAGCGTAAGTCCTGAACTCCAAATTCTCCATTATATGACGCTAGCTTCGATATAATGCTAACAACTGCTGCACCTGTAGTTGGGACAACTATCTGCAGACGGACAATAAGAACGACAGACCCCAGTCTGGAGTTGGAGGCATTGGCATGGGACTCATGGCCGGCGGAATGGACGACTCCGATGAGGAGGACCATGCGCCAGTAAAGAGAGGTGCTCCCAAGTCCAATGCACCGGCAAAGTCTAGCAACCTTAATCCTGCACAATCTCCAAAGCAATCCAATGTTCACGAGCCATCAAGGGTGGCATCTAACAATGCTCAGATGCTTGCTCGCCCTCCTCCAGCTGTGGCCGCTCCTCCGGCGAACCGCCAGAACTCTTACGAAAGGCCGCAAAATTCACAGGGCGGGCCATCGCAGAGTCCTGGTAACCAACAAGCTTCTTTTGCTCAACCACGACAAGGAAATGGTGTACAACGCCCGGCGGCCGCTGCCCTCCGAGTTAATGTCCCACAGCCTGGGATGCCAACCGCGCGCGGTCCCATGCCGGCGTTTATGCAGAATTCGAATGCTCCCTTGGCATCACCATCACTCAACCCGCATCCTTTGAATGCCCCTTCAACTCCCATCACTCCAGTCTTTGCGCGTCCGAGCTTCCAGTCGGAGCGCAAGGTTGAGTTCTCCCAAGATGCAATTATGCGTGGAGTTTCGGAGGAAACTTTACTTCCTAGAAACACGGCCAAGGGAGAAGAGTTCTGGCGCAGGTTTAGCTTTGTCGCAAAGGAAGACCCGAAGCAGAAGAAGAGGTGTGTTCTCGACACTGGTTTCAACCACAAACGCTTACAGTTGTTTATAGTACATGGCTCCGGTCGACTTTGGGTAACAATCGGAGTATGAAAAGATGGACATGGTGCATCTCTATATTCCTCCTCTTAGCCATCGGGGCTGGAATTGGCTTTGGCTGGTGGGCCACCCACAACAAACCGGCATCATTACCTGTTGCCGTTGGAGGATCTGCAAACGAATCACAGGTAACGACATCCATAGCGCCAACAACCCAAGCCGGTCCTACATCAAGGACATTGATTGCACCTCTCGCTGTAGAGACGAAACGTTCACTCCCGGATGTCTTCATCCCTCTTGTCGAGGAAGATGTTGTTGGAGCAGCACCCCCACAGCCAACGAAGCGATCGGAGCTGCACGCTCGCTACCGGCTAAGACGCCGTGCACTGGATGATATCAACTAAGTGCACGTGCCTACATTTCTAGATTGGGCGATATTACCTCTACAGCTCATTTTCATTACGACCAGCAGACCATCCAGGCCGGCAAGCTCTTACGCTCCTACAATACTCCCAATCTCCGCCTTGAGATGTTTTGACGTCTTATCCATTCATTCCTGTCTATTTCTTTTTATTACACTATTCACCCCTAGAGTTTACCAAAACCTTTTGGTAAACACTCCCGCTCCCTCTCACACCATTCGCCATCCGTTGCTACATCCCTGGGAAGAAGATTGAAGTTTTTATTCCACCGGTTCTTGTCCTTCTCATAGTTTCATTCCTTTTCGGTTAGCGGATTTTGTGGATTTGAACCTGTAGTGAATATTGGGAGACCGTTTGATATAAAGCCATAACTGATAAACCGCTTTGAAAATTAAGTCCGAAACCAATATGAGTGCTTACATGTGTCATTCAGTCGATCTCCAAAACCGTCGCTTCTGCGGTAACGCCTAGCGAAGCGGCAGGGGTCTTACTTGGCGAGGTATCCATCGACATCCTAACAACGGTACCATTGCACGTTTGTCCATCAAAGAAGAAGAAATTCGCCATGGGTGGTTCACGCGCCGCGAGAGCCTTTAGAATATCTTGGCCGAGCATCCCACCAAGGACGGCACAACTCGGTGACCATTCGAGAGCTGCTGTAGGTGAGAAGTACCTGAAGCGTGTTTCATGGTCAATTTCAGAACCGTGGGTTTATTCATCTGCATTGAAAAGAAGGGAGGACGTACTCTATTGTCTCCCGTGGAACAGCTGTACAAACTTTCTGTCTTACCTGAGCTTTGCGCAATAACCGGTTAGCTATTGACTCGAGCTCTACTGTAGCGCTGCTGGAGGATGGTGGTGTGCCGTGCTGAGTTTGATATTCCCAACAAGCTGCGACAATAAACATGGTAAGAAAACGACAAGGGCAGGTATGATTGACTATACCTAGAATAGAGAACACGGTCTGCGGTCTCAAAACCTTTGTCGCATTGCTTGTCGTCTCCTTCCAAGAGTGTTGCAGTGCAGAAGCCAGCGGGGCGTAGGACGTTTTGAACTGCTCAAGCCGGGACGTTGCACCTTCTTTCGCTAATGATCTTGGGCTATGGGCTCACGATCAACAAACGGACGGAGCATTCCGTTGTGAACCACTTACGGTGCCACATGGTGGTGCTCCAATAGGTCACAGAAGACGTAACCGGAAAGACCAAAGGAGCCTGCACAATAAAACTTCTTCCCTAGCTTTCGTGCAGCATCGTTTACCCGTATCTATTTGACAGCTAGTCACCAATTGACAACTATTATACCACATAGAGAAACTCACCGCTGTAGCTTGGTCGGTATCTGTGAGACAGACCAAATCAACGCCCTGAATCAATTTCAACAACGTATCCTCGTTTGTTAAAACAGACAGGTCATGCGAGACTTCAACAATGACGAGAGGGTTGAGGGATTGTATGTGCGGCTTTGCAGCGTCGACGCGTTTTTTCGTGTCTATGTCTTCTTCTCGAAAGAAGAAGCCCGCATTGATATCCTCCGGTTGTACTGTTGCGTCGTCGATAACGATCAACTTGCCAATCCCAGCAAGTACGATGTTTTTGATGGCCTCCGTCGCCACACCGCGCAGACGAATTACCAAGACTGTAGCATTTCGCATCCTTTGTGGGTATAAGAAGTAAGTGTTAGTCCAAGGTTGAGAGATGCACTGCGAGACATACTTTTGTTGAGCTTCCAGTCCCCATAGGCGAATTTGACGGTCATAAAGTGCTGCTTCATCTATACAATGGTTAATAATCTACAAATTTCGTCACTGGTTGACGGTTACCCTCAGTGATTGCAGTAGACATAGTAAAGTCGGTTTGAAGCGGAGAACCAAATCACTTGGACTCGACTTTTGCCATAGGTCATCCAAGGGCCTTAAAACTACGAATAAGATGGGCGCTTCTTCGTCAACATTAGATCCCTCAAGCCCATCACCACCAGGGAGAGCGCTCCATGTTCTACGCGTGGCACCTGGCTCACCAGCGGATGGGTTCATTGAACCATTTTTTGACTTCCTGGTCGGCGTTGATGGGAATCAATTAGGCAATGTACGTGTCTCTCTCTCATACGGGAAGGGAACTCTGAGCAGAATGGTCGACAGGTCGTGGACGCCAAAAGTTTAAGTCGAATGGTGGAAGAACATGAAGGCAAACCCCTGCCTCTACTAATATGGAGCGCTAAATATCGACAAATGAGAGGTGAATGGGACGTACACGGAGTTGTTCCAGAACTCTGACGCCTTATAAAGTGGTTCCAATCATACCTTCTCGAACATGGTCTCAGGCTTCTCATGATTCATCATCAAATGCGAACGAACCACCATCACTTCTTGGACTAAGTATGCGTCTATGTACACCGGAGCACGCTCTGGAATCTGTATGGCACATATTGGAAGTTCTCGAAGGCTCCCCGGCCGAGAGTGCAGGCTTAGTACCTTACGGAGATTGGGTAGTAGGGTGGTCTGGTGGCGTGCTCTCAGGAGAGAACGCGTTCTACGATTTAGTAGAAGCTCATATCGACAAACCTTTGCGAGCCATTATCTATTCTTATGACTTCGAGTGAGTTCCTTGATACGCGAAGGGCCGTACACTAACGATATGTTTCAGTACCCTGCGAGAAATTGTTCTCGTACCCAACCGGAAATGGGGTGGTGAAGGATTGCTCGGATGTGGAGTCGGCTACGGACTGTTACACCGAATACCGCCTCAACCATCGAACCCACAGTCGATGGATACCATCCTGAAACAGAATATACCATATGACGAACAAGATCTATGGAAGGAAGATAACCCGACACTGTTTGTTCCAGCAGACGATGACAAGTTTGAATTTGGAGGAAGGTCTGGACAAGTCACAGCTGAAGACGAGGAATATAGACAACCATCCGCCACACAATCAGAGGAGTTTGATGAGACGCCAATGGCCCATTGGCACGCGGGAAACGACCAGGCGCACTTAACTCCTGAAAACCATCACACCCACACACACGAACATGATCACGGGCATAACAAGGGCCAGAAGGAAGATGGTAATGGTCACTCACACTCGCATTCGCATTCGCATTCACATTCACATTCACATTCCTCATCAACCACGACTGCTCCTCACCAATCACATTCTCACTCCCCTTCGGAATCGCATTCACATTCGCCACCAACGATAAGAGGCATAAAAGGGCCCTCACCCTTGAAGTATAGAAGCGAGAGTATCTCAAGCTTGAAATCTTTGACGAACGCACCACCCACCCCTCCTCCAAGAGCAGCCACGCCAACTCAGTCTGGAGTACCAACGATGAGCCATACATTGGCCTATCGAGAAGCCTGAACCAGTCTGAGCAACATCGTCAAACCTGAACCCCTCCGTCGTCTGAGTTCTCCTCCCGCTGCTATTGCGGTCAATACCTCCTCTTCTCCGCGACAGCGGATGCGGGGCGGGGTCGTTCATTCTCCCGCAAACTCTGGAACTGGCACACCAACTCGGGTGAAATCGCCGGAAACGCTGTCTCAGCCAGCCATCCGACAACCTCATCAACTGGGGGACAACCATGACGATGGAGAGGAAAGCGATAGCACGAGTCGAAGACCCGCCAGTTTGAGCGGTAGTATTACTAGTGTCGATTGAGTAGCTATTTAACTGGGATAAACAACAATTGTCGTAGAGTAGCCGGGTATTAATATACGTCTAGTGTCGTCTATCCTTGCCTAGGCGATGGAGCTTTTTGGACTTTCTTCTTCTCATTGCCTAGAATTGCCTTCGATCAGCGGGCTCTCCATATCCCTCTGAAGAGGTACTGGAGTCACATTCTCCTCCAGTAGTTTACGTACTTTTGGAGCAACGTCCACTGTCATCTCCTCGCTTATATCTATGTCGTTCTCTTCCACTGGCGGCTGCTCCATAGGTTGTTGTTCCGTCGTATGCCTTTGTTCCATTGTATGCCCCTGATGCAATGCAGAGCCTTGTCCTACTTCCTGTACCTGATCCTGCTCCTCTTCCTCCATATACCCCTGGGCTTCCTCCTCGCCATGCTCGCACTGGCGTTCATGCTCGTGTTGATGTTCCTGCTCGTGCTGGTGTTCACGCCCGCGTTGGTGTTCAGGTGCATACTGATGTTCGTGCCCGTGTTGGTGTTCGGGTGCATACGGATGTTGATGCCCGTGGTGTTGGTATTCCTGTTCATACGGCGGGGGATCGGATCCGTACTGATGTTCAGGTGCATACTGATGTTCCTGTCTATGATGGCGTTCCTGCCCATATTGGTGTTCCTGTCTATGATGACGTTCATCACGTCGACGTTCCTGTCCCTCGTACTGGTGTTCTTGCCCGAAGTGATGTTCCTGTCGGTAGTGGTGTTCAGGCCTGTATTGACGTTCAGGTCCATGTCGATGTTCATGCCCATGCCCATGCCCATGCTGATGTTCATGTCCATGTCCATGTTCACGTTCCTGAGCCTGTCGTTCCTGCTCCTCCCTCCTCGCTTTTCTCCTCGCTTTCGTCACCTTCATCCTCCTCTCCAAAACCGCCTCATATTTCTCCCTCGTAAACTTCAACTCCTCACTTCTCACCTGCCCAATCAAATCGTTCACCATCGTCCTCTCCTCTTCGTCCCGAATACAATTCGCCCACCAACGGTCCATGCTCGACTTCAACCGAGACACGTTCAATTGACTGTTCTCTGATTGTTCCCAGAGGAAGTAGAGTAACAGACCGGCATTGAGATGTTCGAGTCCGAGTTCCGAAAGGGATTTCAGAATGCGGGTGACCCGGAGGTAATTATGTGGTGATTCTGCCGCCCCCATCCAACATCCCAAAATCGTTTCAGTCAAGTCGTATTATGCTCCAAAAAACAAGAGAGGGAAAAACTCACGACAGAGGTTCTTGTATCGGGACACGTAGTTCTCCGATCGGCCCAACAGGCCAGTACGAAAGTCCAAGAGGGTTATCCCATAAAATGATAACATGAGGATATAAGAACCATAAACCCGATTGAGGACCGCTTTATCCACACGCATGGCATGAATCTCGTGTAGCTGCAACGGCTGCGACTCGCTGTTCATCCCGCGTTCTCGTATCGGGAATCTTTTTTTTTCCCCCCATTTCACCATTTCAAAGGAGACAAAAGGAAAGGAATGTTAGTTATTGTTCAATGTAGTCTTCTGGTATGCTCCGTGTACTCCCCTCCTTAGAAGGCGGATGGACATGTATGAAGTGGGACATGAAAGAAGAAATACGTACAACCACTGTATAAACCCATGTTCATATTCCAGCGTCTCGAAATCGTCATTCCATTGCTCCAAGAGTTCGTCAATCAAGAGGTTATCAGGCTGACAACGTTCTTGGCCCTGGTAAAACCGCAAGTTTTTGTTCTTCGTGGGCTTGTCAACGGAATGCGGATATCCTAACAGAAATTCTTGAACGTCTTGAGGAATAGACATGACTCTTTTCCTCCCCAAAAAAAACCCCCCCTGGTTATCCGTAGAGGCTGGGAGATTGTGGCGGCGTCTAAGAGAGATTGCGAGAGAGAGAGAGAGAAGGACAATACTATAATAGGCCTATCACCAGAAAATGAAGCATGCCAGCGCGGGGGGCATGTTCACGATCAGACGAAAAATGGAAATGGCTTTGAAGACGGTAGTATAGTAAAAGCCTACAAGAGGCAGTAGGCTAAATACAAAAAACGGCAAGGTTTGTCGACGCAGCCAACAGGGAGTAAGGAGAAAAGAGGAGGAGTAAAGGATTGGAAGAGGAAAAGAGTTTTGTGTTTTGCTCTCTAGTCAAAAAATATGTGACATTCGATATCAAGAAGAAGGGGGAGGATGAAAGGTCCGTTGCACCAAAATGTTTTTGCGAAATGAAGGAGAAAAAATAGAAGGACAGAAAGCCTTTTTTTCCCATAGAGGGAACTGTATGGATATGCTGCAGTAGTGATCCAAAAAAAAAGTTCGAAGCCGGCAAGTATAACAACAAACGAGAACAAAAAACGAGGTCCGAGTGAGGAGGGCAAGCGGGGGAAGGAGAGAACCAGTTGGTATTGTAGAGGGGTATGTAGTGATGCTGAGATGCAATTCGTCACGGGCATGAACGGTCAGGGTCACATTCGTCGTCATGGTAGTCTACACGAGTCGAGTCGAAATATCGGAAAAGGATTGCGATCTTAGATCAGCAACCACCCGGCAATCCCGACAACAGCCGTGATCCAGACTCCATTGATACCCTTTCCACTCAATGCACCATTGTCTGCCGCGTTCGCGGGGGTGAGAGGTGTGAGCGTCGAAGGATCCGAGGTGACGGTCGCACTACCACCTCCAACGGGGGACGATGGGCTCGCTGCAGTGCTGCTCAAGAGGACGTTGAGGTCTGGGAGCAACTTGACTGGGGATCCGTCTGGGTTCGAAGCACCCTCGCTTTCGAGCATGCCTGGGTTGACGGCCATCGTACCTTGAGTGTAGAGAACGTTGGCAGCAACATCAGCGTAGGCCGATTCAGGGATACCGTCAAGGGAGATGTTCATTCCCCAATCGTCAGCTGGGCTTCCCTGAGTGATGTTGTTCTTCATGTAACGGTAAGCGGCCTCGAGAGCTGGGTTGGACGAGAGCATGGAGCTCATCATGCTACGAACGGTATTGCCCGACGAGCCAGTTCCTTGACCAGGGTTAATGATACCGAACATGCCCTTGGCGCAGTGTTGGGCGACAGAGCAGTAGAAGAATTGTGGCTCGGCGGTCTCAACCACGACGTCAAATGTTTGCATTCCTTGGGCCGCGTTGCGAACACCAGAGACAAAATTGCGTTCTTCAGCGATACCGCTCTTGTTGCAGATGGCGAGGGAAGACGAGAGGGTGGCGGTGTGGTTGGCGTTCGTGGTCCAGACGTAGCGGACGGTGTCACCGACAGAGGCGTTGACAGCGAAAGGAACGTAGCGAAGACCAGCACCCTCGGGAGCGACCATCACGGTGTGGATGGCACCAGAGGCAGACTCGGTGGCAGAGGGCATGGCACCCATCTCCATTGTTTGAGCAGGGGAACCGAATTGAGCCATGCATTCTGTAAATACGAGTAAGAAATTTGTCAAAGATACGAAAGGAAAAAGTAGACGAACGAGAGACACAGTCGTTGTAGCCGTTGCCCCAGTTGTTCGCGCCAGAGCCATAGGTTGGCATGGCGTACTCGCTGGAAGAGGTCTCATGGGCCATAACAGCAGAAGAAGTTTCGTGGGCCATAGCAGACTCGACGGAAGTGGTCTCATGGGCCATGGCGGACTCGACAGAGGTAGTCTCGTGGGCCATTGCAGCAGACTCGACGGAAGTAGTCTCGTGTTCCATAGAAGAAGCTTCTTCGGCCATAGCGGAAGTCTCGTGAGCCATGGCGGCAGAGGTGGTCTCATGTTGGTTCTGTTGTTGCTGCTCGTACTGGTTGTTGTTGTTGTTGTATTGGTTCTCGTTATTGTTCTGTTGTTCATACTGGTTATTATACTGATTGTTGTTATACTGGTTGTTGTTGTACTGGTTGTTGTTGTATTGGTTGTTGTTGTTGTACTCATTGTTGTTGTACTGGTTATTGTACTGCCGACTTGGTTGCTCCGGCAAGTTTGAATCTTGATTGCCAGATTCGTGACTTGATCTTCGCATGGGGACTATAAAGGCGGTGTAAGTAAGCATGCCGCTAGATTAGGCGTTATGCACAGCAAGAGCGGACGTACCAACAGCACCAAGGGTGGCCTGAGCAAGGAGAGCAGCTGCTCCGACGAGAGGAAGGATAAGAACCATTGTTAAAGGGAGTGGAAGTTAAAGCTTTGGCTTTTTTTTTGTGTTGTTGCAGCAAAGAGAAAGAAAAAAAAGGCTTTGAAATTCCTCGCAGAGGGGGAAAGGGATTTGTGCGACGGATCTCTTTCAAAGAGTTGATATCTACGAGAAAACGGGAAAGATTAGCCATTTTTGAAGGCGTTTTTGGGACTACAGGAGTGGTGGCCGAGGAGCTGTCGAGGTGTACTGACCAGGTTCGAATTGCGGCTAACGAGATTCAACTCGAGGAGACACAGAGAGCAAAATACAAGGAGAAAAGGAGTGAAAAGAAAGGAAGGGGA
>WSTQ01000337.1:0-14179 GCA_019627725.1 Serendipita sp. 401 | reverse complement strand
TTCGAGACCGGCTTACTTCTTCCTCTGCCTCTATTTTCTCCTTCTCACGCTTGAATTGACGTTGTGACTGAGACACGGCGGCATCGAAAGCGAGTCTATTATCGACGTCAGTCTCTGACCGGTAGATGAAGGGCTCACATACCGTCTAGACTTGAGCTTCTTCCGCAGCACATAGAATTGAGCCACTTCAGCAATAGAGGCCTCTACTCGAGTTAGAAATAGAGAATGGAAATTCTCGGCAAATTTCTCTTGCTGGGCAGCTACATTTATGTGCGCTTTTCCGAGTGTGCATAACGACGTCCCTAGGGTATCGTTCCAGTACGCCGTCCCAAAGGCCATGAGATATACATACCATATGCACTATCGTCGCCAAATTCTTCGCCGTGTGAAACCATGACGCGCCCAAGTGATTCCATTGGGAGGAACTTTTGGTCCCCTTCTCCAGTATCTTTCTTTTTCAGTAGATAGGTATAGTACGATCGAGACGATTCGTATATCCTGTGGGGATTGAAATGGGTCATTGCTCCCGATGTCAGTATTTGGCCCACTTACTGCTCCATACCAATCCGTCTTCTCTCGATTTCTTGTTCCAGATCCTTGAACTCGTCTGTTGCGAGCGTCTTCTTTTCGAGGGTTATCTTCTCCCCCGCCCACTTTATCAAGAGGTCAGTGTTGAGTGGATGGAACTATTCCTTTGAGACATACTTGTCGAAGCTTTCCAAACTGTAGTCCAAGTCTAAGTAATTTACGTGTTGATTAGAAGGCGACAATACCTGCTTCGAGGGCATGATGGCTCTTTCTAGCCTCACGCGATGTGGTGGCCTGATCCAAAAGCAGTGGCATAGCAAAATCCGCCACAATTCAGCGATTGCGTCGACCTTGGTACAAAAGGAATGGGTTGATAAATATAAATAAATCTCAAATCAAAATTTCTGAAATATCGGAGACCAGAGAGATTTTCCGATGTTTCCCATTGGCTCGCCAGCGCGCCAGCCATTTCGACGGCCTGCATAACTTGGACTTGGTTACGTCCATCTCTGCTCAGGATCAATGCAACCCCAAAATGACGAAGAGAAGAGAAGTAAGTGAGGATGGTGCTTCATTTGCTTACACTGATCACTCGTACAAAAACAGGAAGGCCCATTGGACGACCAGTAGAAGGTGAAACAAACCCGGCTATGGAGTGAAAATAAAGTCTCAATATCTCGTAGAGGAATCAGATGATGACCCAGATTTCGTGAGGGGTCCGATTCCCCAGCCTCCTGAACGTCAGCCCGAGAAAACGAAGAGTGGCAAAAAGCGAAAGTCGAAGGAGAAGCAATCCCCAGATACATCACGCCCCACAAAGCGCAGAAGGGTTACGAAATGTAAGTACTCAACGTTTCCTCCTGTAATTGACTGGAAACCCACATTATTTAGCTTGGCCGAAGTCGAATGGGGTCAATCCCTTGATCAAGCTATTGGACGTTGAAGACGATCCATATTTTGCTAAAGTATCACCGGAGGTCTACGAAAGTCTACTCAATGACGAGGATAGATCTCAGGGTCGCATGCGCGACTCTATGGTATGTCAGCTTTAGCATATGCAACACACTCATGACTTTTCTCCCAGAATACGGAGGCTCGGCCCTTAGGCGCTTCCAGAGCATTGATTACGTCTAAGATTAAGCAAGAGGATGACGATTTGGGAACGGAAGAAGACGATGTGACCGAGGATGATGATGAGGAGCCATCTTCATTTGACGTTGAAGCACTAAAGCGATACAATATCTCCGTTGAAGAGATTGTCAGAAAGATGAACGGGCAGACTTCAAAGTCCGAGTCGCGGAGGTTAAGACGCCTTCAAGACCCAGAAGCGACCGAAAGCGATTCGGATTCAGATATTTCACCAACATTTCGCACCTCTGACGATGTAAATAAAGAAGAGAACCCAACTATACCTGTAAGTGCCGTGCCCCACTCGGCCTTTCGTTCGAATACGTTTTGTCAGGAGTTCAATCCTCGACCACAATTTGGTTCCCGTCCTCGGACGAGCGGTCCGTACATACTCAACCGAAAGGATGGGATTCAGATACCGGCCTCAATCAATGACTACCTCCGACCGTACCAGAAAGAAGGTGTTCGGTTCTTGTTCGAGAGATACTGCAACGGCCGTGGGGCAATCCTTGGGGACGATATGGTATGAGGAATACCCTCTTTCTCTTTTCCCCTAATTATTTGGAAACAGGGTTTAGGTTTGGTTGAAGCCAGTACTTCACTCGCTTCTGCTTATCGTTACTACAGGCAAGACTGTCCAAGTGATATCGTTTCTCAGTGCAATAATGAAGAAACATGGTGATGAAAGAGACCAGCATAGAAGATATTTGCATGTCGACAATCTCCTGGAGTCAGGTCACCAACTTCCTCGCTGTCTTCAGCAACCGCCAAAGCTTGCTTTACCTGCACCGAATGCAAAATGGCCTACCTGTCTGCTGGTCACACCCGTACCGCTCATTGATAACTGGAGAAGTGAGCTGGAAACTGTACGTCTGCGTCGCTGCATATAGAACGAACCTGACTGGGGACAATATAGTGGGGATATTTCGAATTCGGTGTATATGATTCTGGTTCAACAAGTATAAATAAGGAGAAAAACTACCACATATTGACCGATTTCAGAATGGGACGTCTCGACATAGGTATGAACGAGATCTCTCTTGCTTCGAAACATGTCCTTGCTCATCGTAGAATCTAGTCCTCGTCCCAATGACCATGCTGGTCAACAAAATATCCGAATTCTGTGATCTGGATTGGTCTGTCATCATCGTCGACGAAGCACACAAACTCAAAAATCCGGCTGGTAAAACGGTGTCATCCCTGGACCAAATTCGAAAGGGTTGTCGGTTCGGGCTGACAGTAAGTTCTCTCTAAAGTGCTTGATGTTAGGTCTAACGACTACCAAGGGGACAGCCATCCAGAACAACTATGAAGAACTTTGGACGCTGCTCAACTGGGCGAACAGTAACAGCGTTGGGAGTCTGGCGCAGTGGAAACATAGTATCAGTCAGCCATTGAAACGTAAGTCGTACTATTGCAGTAACTTGCAGCACAGAACATAATGCCTGCAGAGGGACAATCAAGCACCGCCACTAGTGAAGAGCTACAACGCGCAAAGGTACAATATTCAACCTTATTATACCTTATCTGCTCAAATAACTACTGCAGACTGTGTCTAATAACCTGGTGAAGAAGCTATTGCCACATTTCTTCATTCGTCGCACAAAGAAGCTTCTAGAGGATCAACTCCCAAAGAAGATAGATCAAGTCGCATTTTGCCCCCTCACGGAAACACAGAAAGAAGTATACCAGCGATTCTTAAACACGGAGGAGATGAAGACCATGCTCAGAAGAGACGAGTCATGCGACTGTGGATCTGGCTCGACGTGGGTATCCCCTTCGGTAAGTACTTCATGTACTCACAACTATTCTAGCCGCGCAAAGTGTTGCCACGCTGTGCCTCCAGGAAAGTTACTGGAGTATATAAACATTTTCATCAAGGTCTCAAACAGTCTTGCCCTTATACTTCCGGGTATGTGTACGCTGGCAATCTTCGACCAGTACTCATCTCTTCGAAGTAAGAGGAGAGTCAGAGTCCTCTGCACAAATCAGTCAAAAGCTACAAGCCATCGCGTTCCCGAATACGTCAAATGCTGAGCTATTTGCTCCGATGCAGGCCAATCCGGAAGAACTCTGCGGAAAATGGAAGGTACTCAGGGGGCTTCTGAACGATTGGAGGGAAGAAAACGAGTCTATGAACAATGGAGACCCGAGTGACGATATAGCAACTGCAACCAGGCGCAACAAGGTCCTGATCTTTACCAAATCAAAGAAACTTCTAGATTTCGTGGAGCATACTTTGCAATATGAAGGTCGGCTGACGAATTTTATTGGAGTTTTGTTGCTGATACGAGGGTACAGGCTATGAATATCGTACATTGCACGGGGACTTGAAGCGCGAAGAACGTAAGATATCATCTTCGGAGTTGTAGACACAATCACTTACCTATAAACCGAAAGGCCAGAAGAATATCGCGGAGTTTCAAGACGATCCAGACGTATTCGTGTTCTTGATTACGACACAAACCGGCGGTGTCGGCTTAAACCTCACTGCTGCCAATAAGGTCATCATTTTCGGTATTCATTAACTGCCTTAAGCATGTAATACTTTATTGACGTATATCTGTAGATCCTAATTGGAGTAGGTGGCGTGCTGGCGCTTGTATGAAAGGCTAATAATACGGCAGATCCCGCTCATGACTTACAAGCTATGGATCGAGCTTTTAGGCTAGGCCAGGTTCGAGACGTGGAAGTTTTCCGCCTACTAGGTGGAGGGTCCATTGAAGAACTCGTATATAAGCGCCAAGTATACAAGCAGCAAATGATGATTACTGGTTATGAAGCGCGGGGACAGATGAGGTATATATTTCAGATAGCCTCGTAGCATAGGACCTTTGCCAACGACCATACCAGATATTTCGACGCTGTACAAGGTGACAAACAAAGGCAAGGCGACCTCTTTGGGATCAAGAACTTATTTGCACTAACCGAGGGTGACACTCACGAGAAGGTGTTTCTACTAAATTAAGCCCATCTGCCATTATTGACAAGTGATAGATCGAGAGGGCTAGGCTGAGAGAAGATGTATGGAGGCTACAAGCAGAACAGAGGAATGGCGCTTCCGACGTGAGCCTTTGGGTCTACCTTTCTCCCTTACACGCGTTTATATCGATCTTAGGGCACTGAATCCGCTGTTCTTGATCTACTGACTGAGCTACCTGGTATGAGGTCACGTACGGCCAAAACTGTTGACATGCTAACTATGAATCAGGTAATATGGGAAAATCTACGAGGGAGAAGAAGAATAGTCTGGAGAATCAATTAAAGCGGCATGGTGTCAAGCATGTCTTGCTGGGCGAGGAGTTATTGCTTCCTGCAGAGGAACAGGTCAAGGTCCGTGATGCTTCCTTCTTGTCCTCCTATGCCAATGAGTTATCTCTCTAGCTTTATTCGGGGAGGATCCCGTCACGCAAAAATAAAGAGCCAGAGGAAACAGATCATTCTCCACAATCTCCGCGAAGAAGAAACCCCGCAGAGGAGTGGGTTCCACGACACATCTCTAAGACTAATCGGAAGACTAAGGTGATGGAGTTGAGCGACAGCGAATAATTATTGGGTGGGACCTCACAAACCAAGGAGGCCCAATCTGGCGAGTAATCGATAAGAATCATTATATCTCAGTTATGGCATGGTGTATTTTCTATTATAATGTTACAGTTCTTAGCTGGAAGTACGGGCGTCTTCATTATTTGTTTGTGTTTGGGCGACGCGCGTCCTTGTTCGTCTAGCCGCCCCTACTACTTCGACTAATCCATCACTACCTCGAGATTCAAATGCCAGCTCGAGAAGTTGAAAGTTATCTTGCGCAACTCCTACATGCAACACCGGAGTCTCTGCATCCAATTGTAGACAAGTTTCAACGATATTACGACAGAAAGTGAGAAGTTTGCACAAGATACTTCGTATATATGACTTATGCCTATCTACCATTAATTCGTACGAAGGTTATGGCATCAACTGACCCTAGCTGTCTTCGAGTTTCTGGAGCACCCCGATTCCAAGCCATTCCAAGTGGATTTATTCACAAACTTTATCTCAGACTTCCAAGCTAAGCTCGATAAGCTACGTCTGGCTCAGATTGGAGTCAAAGTTTCCAAGGAGATCACCCGTACGTAGTTGTCCAATAATAAGATTCCGATCCATCGCCTTAACCTGGATTATAGCTGAATCACAAGATCATCTCAAGTTCTTGATCGCACTGAAGGATAAAATCCCTGTGGCGGAACATGCTCAAGCACATGCATATGTCCTAGCCTCCTTGGCACACGGGAAACTCCTCTTTGCGGATGTGCTTGGCTCCAGGGCTGATCTCGAGGAAGCTGGGAAACTTTTGGAAGGCGTTGATGGGGTTGATCGGAGCGTAAACGCTGCTTTTTATGAAGTTAAAGCAGACTACCACAAGGTACGGTTCTCTTAACACGCTAACGTCTGACTAAAGCAGGATTCTCTCATAGCTAAAGGGGGAATATGCGCCATATTACCGCCACTCGCTTCTCTACCTTGCTTGCGTTGATATTGAGTCCGACCTGACAAGCAAACAACGGTTTGACAGAGCAAAAGACCTCAGTCTCAGCGCATTTTTGGCAGACAGTATCTACAATTTCGGCGAACTCGTGAGTGAACACCCAATCAAACGCGTAGGGCTAAAAACAGCATTAGATCATGCACCCAATCCTAGATTCCCTCAAGCATACACCAGAAGAATGGCTGAGAAACCTCTTATTTACCTTTAATGAAGGTAACATTCAAAAATTCGACTCATTGACGCCTCTTTTCCCTAAAGAGGTCAGTAGCCGCATCGGGCCAGTTCATGAATACTTCTGACAATCTATACAATAGCCCATATTACAACAATCATTTCCTTTCCTCCGGCAAAAAATATGCCTTATGGCTCTCATAGAGGCTGTTTTCCGACGGAAGCCTTCAGAGAGGACACTGACTTTCCAAACCATTGCTGAGGAAACACAAACACCCCTGGGTGAGGTCGAACACCTGGTAATGAAAGCCCTTAGGTATGCGTGCCCCTGCTATGTAATCACCGGACTGAGATTTTCGTTTGCGTTCGCGTAGCCTCAAGCTGATAGCAGGGTCCCTCGATGAACCAGCAGGCAAAGCACACATTACATGGGTGCAGCCACGCGTTCTTTCGAGGCCGCAGATTGAGGCTCTATCCGGGACACTAACAAGCTGGCTGGAGAAGATGGAGGGTCTTGAAGGTTTCGTAAGAACTGATGGAGGTTTGGTCACCGCCTAAGCAAGAACATGGGACACAAGCGGCGTTTTTCTGCTCTTCTATCGACTTACGGCCGTTCGTAGCACTGTGTCCGACCTATCAGCATGACGTCGTGTCAACACGATTACTTAGCCCCGCATTAAGATACCGGCCATCTCTATACCACGGAGATTCGGGAGTTGGACGAATTCGAAAGCAGCGATGTATTCCTCAAGCGTTCGATCATCTTTATGTCACGTAACTGATCACTTGATTGACATATCCCGTTCGTCTGTGAGGCACTGAGCCTTTGAATAAGAAAGGGCCATGGAAGGGGTGGCAACAACGTGTTGAGTGTGAGCTTGCACTATTGCAGCGTCATCAGTGTGAACTTGATCTTGATTGAAAGTATTGTCGTATGCATATCTGAATGATTGGACGGAGCTGTTAGTCGAGTGTTCAGAGCCAAATCATGTCGAAATCCAGGCTTGTCCCTGACCACTTTCGACCTTTAAGCAAGGTACCCATAAATACCTAGCAGAAATATCAGGGGCTCTCTTATCTGTCTCTTGATCCCTTTTCTGGTGATCTCGAGCTCATTAGCTGGACTACGACGCGGGCGTTAGCCATCAAGAGTTGGCTCGTCGCACACGACATCGCCGATCGACACGGAATCCTCGTTAGGTCAGCTTCGAGCGCTGAGATCGAATAAAATTATCCAAACCATAATTATCGGACGCAGGCCTCCAGAGAAACTCACCTAGTAAGTCCTCGCCTCTAGGAATGATCGCTCGCTCACCCAAGAAAGTCTTCGCGTATTCTTCTAAGCCATACCATCGTGCCTATTAGCTTCAGCTGGGACTCGCTAAACCTCTTTTGGCACGATGGAGGGTACACCCCGCGCCAAAGCTAGGCGGCAGTCGCTTCCTTCTCAGCATCACTTAAGCCCTACAATGATACAACACGAAACGACGACACATGCCGAGCTCGTACGATTCAGAGACGAAATGGGGATTTATTCACAAGCGCATCAGGTCACCAACTCCTCGTTCGATCCAGGCTTGATTCGTGGCCAGGCTACGATGGGTCAAATAAAAGTAGAAAATGTGAGGGACCCACTCAACCCCTTTGGTTCAGTGGCAACTCAACAAAGAGGACAATCAGCGGAGTCGAACTATGACGACGGAGTACAGCCGAAGGTTGAAGACTCAGATACGGCTCACTCCCCCTCTGGGCCACCAGATGGAAATCCCAGTGGAAATGGAGGTGCTGTTGTTGATGAGTATCCAAGGAAGAAAGTACGGAAGAAGTGGACGCTTGAGGAAACCAAGATGCTCGTTTTGGGTTGTAATAAGGCAAGTCTTACCAATATTGCTCTCATCTGAACTAAAATATTAAATAGCATGGAGTCGGAAACTGGAAATCAATGCTCGATGACCGAGAGCTCCAGTTCGATCCAGACCGAACGCCTGTGGACCTCAAAGACAGGTGAGGACGGAGACAAATCTTTCATAAACGAATCTTACCTTTCAATTTCAGATTCCGTACCTATTTCCCTGAAGCATACCGACATCTTTACCCGAATGCAAAGACACACATATCCAATTCAAGTGCCAGCCGAGCAAACAGAGCGGAACTACCAGACTCTTTAACCATTTTCGAAAAGAGTCGAAGTAAAAAGAGGCGACCTTTTACTAAGGAAGAGGATGAGGCCCTTCGAGAAGGTTTCGAAAAGGTTTGTTTTTCGTGAAGACCTTAGGTTGCTTCTGCTGACGTTTCACAAAGTACGGTACCGTCTGGGCCCTCATTGCGAAGCACCCCGTCTTGTCATCAAGGCGCAGCACTGATTTACGAGACCGCTTTCGTAATGCCTTCCCAGACTTATATGAAAAAGCGGGTTACAAGCCACGGCCTACCAAACCTGTCAAAAGGAGGAAAGGAGATGAGATCATTGCGATTGTGGCCTCTCTACAACCGCGATCACAATTGGGAATGGGCAAACCCGTTGGTCCATCTCAGATGCACGAACTCTCCACTGTTCGAGAAATGTCGATCGAACCTATAACAAGTTCCGGATCGCCTGAAGATGACGATTCATTTGATGCAACAGGTGGTACAGCCGGCGATAGTAGCAACGATCAACCAAAGACACCACTGATGGAGACCGACTGTGCTGATGCTGGCGGAAATTTCAATCCATCCAAAGGGTATGTACATGAAAATACGAATTCAATGTCAGCCACAACATCTTCCGAAACACCCGTTCGTTCTCCAGGGCAACATCCCCAGCCAAATGCATCTCATCTTAATCCCAACGAACATCCCCCACCCCAACAATCACCGATACACCGACAACACTCGCCGGCACACCATATACACCCTATACATCAACAGACTATTGACGAACTAAGAGGGGCTAACCAGGCGTGGTACCCTGCCCGATGGCTTTCGGGCACTCACAGTGGATATTCTGACGAACCTTTCAACACCACCGCAAACCAGCACACTCAATCGCAACAATCTCATGCTGGTTCAGGAGGCGGCCTAGGATTGAACCCCGGACTTCCGCTTGGTTTTGGTCTGCTTGCAGGAGGATGGGTAAACCAACAAACCATCATCGACAGATACGACCTACCTTCTTCATCGTCACAACTTCTTCACGGCGGCGAGTTTCAGTCTGAAGCAGGCATCGGCGACACAGGAAGTTCGATATCAGGACTTGACGACTACAACGCGAATTCGCAAATGTCATTGAGCTCCCACCATAGGTTCGTTGTTCATTCTTTATCATATAGATCAAGCTGATTGTTGCCCCTAGATATGCTGGAGATCTCTTCCTGGCGAGAGGAGCAGGTTATGGTGGCGGAGGTTGGGGGGCGTGGGCGAGTAACAACCTTGGTTTTATGCTTGGAGGTGCAGCACAAGATATGCCAAGCTTTGGTCGCGCTGCTATGGATATGTGTGCTCCGGTCAGTCACTCGAGCCGTGCACCTAGTGTATCTGGTGTCAGTATCGGAACACACCCCACCGGATTGGACCTTGCCAGCGCAACTCAGTCTCCAGAACCGGGACAAGTGCTACGGCACGATGTCGGTTTGGACTCAATTGATGAGCTCGAAGCGGTTCTCGGAAGCTCCATACTTGGAAGTCCTCATTCAATGGACCCGTCGAAAACTCTGTTGCACGAGGTTTCAACCCCGCCCCCTGGCACTCCCGCTCCAAACTCACCTCCGTCCAGGAACTTCTCCAATATGGATATCTACGGCAACCCAGTCGTGGGTCCCACTCCTAGTCTTGGTTTGATGCGACACGCAAGTATGGGCAGTGTGGACGCACTCGCACATGGCGGTCAAATGTCAAATCGCTCTGAAATTCAGCAGCAGCAGCAACAATCAGGGCATCATCAAGTTCATCCCACACACCAGCACCCTGGGGCTTCCCACTCTAGAAGCTTTTCCCAGCCCCCTTCGGAGCATCGAATCCAGCCAGCTATGGGGCGTCCATCGAATACGACAGCTCCGAGTCCAGTCAAGGCTCCATTCCAGCATTTGGATCCTAGGCCATATGCAGGGGCTCTAGAGGCGTTGAACCCCAATGCTCCTCCAGCCACTCAGGCCCATAGAGGTGGTGTTACTGGTCAGAATGATGCCGGGACACCGAACCGGAGGCCAAAAGCCCTGCATAACACTCAGCCCCGTCCAGAATCAGTCACACATATGCAGCCCATTCATTCAGGTGAACAACAACAACAGCAGCAGCAGCAACATCATCAGCGCACTCCAGTACAAAAGCACGCAGTCCTACAGCCAGCTACATCTTTATACCCGTCAAATACCTCTCCAGCTCTCTTCAATCCGCCTGGGACATCTTGGGGCCAGCTCTCTACTGCTGCGATGGCTTTGGACCTACATGGGTACCAGATGTACCAGACACCCCACCCCTATCCACAGCCCATGCAAACGACCTCTGTCCAGTCCTTGACCTTGGCTGGACCATCAAATGGAGTCTCCCCATATGGAAGCCATGTCATGGACCAGTACCTCGACTTTGAAACTCATGCTCTGGACTTGGCAACTGGAGCCGCCTCTATCCCAGTAAATCCTACAATCTCGCAGCCATGGACCGCAACTCTAAGTCCATCCGAACCACAACCACCCTTTACACCCACATCGAGGCATCAAATACCTTCAAATGTGTTTAACCGTACTCACCATTCCACCTCCGATTTCTCGACACAAAAACCAACGTTCAGGACTCCTGAATTACCGGCATCTGCTACTGCCCAAATGCAGACCACCAACAGTCATCATCAACTATTTGGTTATTCTACGTCCAATATAGGATCTATGGACGATTCGATGATTATCACCACGTCGTCAAGTCACGGTTCTCTGAGTGGACCGATGAGAAGGGAATCGTTCTCCTATGGCTCGACACCACATACGCAGGCAACACCATCTGGCTTAATGGTCCCTCTCAATCGTGTTCAATCAGCAGATCGAGTAATGACATCTCCGAATGCACAACACACACAGGCTCAGGGAGCCTTGAGACCTCAAGGATGGGACCAGACCGTTACGAGCAGGAGCTCGAAGAGATCGAGCTGGGGTACGATGAGATCCCTCGGAAACACTACCTGAGTAATAAGTCTAACGTCCATCTCCCAATCGTGCGTCTTATTGGTTCCCTTACCATCATAGCTTTCTTTCAAGCATTAGCTTGGCTTTCTTGATTGGCTCGCAGTGTTTTGAATCACCTCGTTCTTGTCGTTCATATCGTCGTGCATGAAATATATTCTCGTTTTTGATATGCCCAACCGTCATTTCATTGACCCCTGCCCCTGACCCAGACTTCAAATTGAGCGGTTATCTTATCTTATCTCTTGACGTCGGTTCTGATTGCGCCATCCGCCTTCGCTATGAGCCATCGAAATGCTATTGGCTCAAGGGACTAGTTTGATACACTTTGCTTCATTGTAGGTGTGGAGCTATAGCTGAAAAAGAAGGCTGAACAAGGTGATGTGCACTCCAGCGACCAGTAACGAGACCAATAAGACAATATTTCCAGCTGTCCGAAAGGGTCTCCCAAAGATTCGGCGACCGTTTGAGCCAGTCGAGTTACGAGCCTCCTCTGGTGCTTCCTGGTCGCTAAAGTCGAGATTGGAATGCTTTCGTCGTTCGAGAGCACAGATATAAAGTAGTACTGCGAACAGGGATTGAACTCAGCAACATATTTCCCGTTGTTTTATACATACCTCCCAGCACAGCGAAGAGCAAGCCGACTGAGAGGAGAGGAGTCAAGATCATACATAGAGCTGTTTATTGGATAATAGGGACTTACTGCGGTTAAAACGTCTATCAAATAGCTTCAGTATCACCACAGAATACCCTAGATTCATCAAAGCTGTTCGTTGATACGCTTGGTCGTATGTTCTCATCCTCGCACGCAACTCTACGAGCTCAGCTCGGTCCAGGGGTGCATAACTGTCCCTCCTACGGCCTTTATAGGTATAAGAAGAGCTAGAGGTAAGAGAAAGGTTGCGTATTCGAGCAAGGGACATGATCGACTTAGGATGGAAGAGACCAAGGAACCTGGCGGCCTGCCTAAAAAGATCGTTCGGAATGAGTCGTCGAGTATGTCATACAATCATACCACTATAAAGAAAACAGTACATCTGGTTTTGAATTCTTAAGCCTGTGAAGGTCGGCAATCAAGTACAGGCTCCCTGCCACAACTACCAAATCCGAATCTTTTGTCACCAGCTCCAGGGCATTCGATAGAGCCGAAGTATCACCTGGGGCAATAGGGTTGTTGTAGGAATCGTACGTCATGATTCGCTCGCTCTCTCCGATCAATCTCTTTGCGACTGTCACCATCTCGGTTGGATTGACAGGTTTGACCCAAGGCATGTCTTCAACAGAGCTAAATGGTACCATGAAAGCACTGTCCCCTGGGCGTAAAAGGGGTTCTAGTGTCTCTGAAGGGTCTTTAGATAGTGAGTGCGAGAGGGATAGGACGAATGATGTTCGACCCGGGCTGATCTCATCGATGTATCGCCTTAGTGATGCTGCTGATGCTTTATTATGAGCACCGTCGGCAAGAATAGTCACAACTCGTTCGGTCGAAGGGCTGTACTGGAAGAACTCCATACGACCGGGCCAACGGGTGTTTCTGACTCCTCGAACTATCGAAGAGTTGTCTATTCTGTGAGTGTATTCGGGCTGCTGCCTCAGGCATTCGATAATGCCGAGAGCCGTTGAAAGATTATCGATCTGGTGTTGTCCATGGAGGGGTAGTGTCAACGTTAAAGGTCGTATGTCATTCGGTGGTTGGTACTGAACCATCGTGGGTGGAGGTGGCAGTTCTCGAAAAGAACCTCCACTGTCGCGATGAGAGGTTCCCGGTAGGGAGATGCTAGGAGCATTCACCAATCGTCCTCCGGAAGCCGCTACAGTCTCTTTTACGATACCCTCTACATCTCCTCTCATTTGTGGACCTAAAACGAAAGGAACACCACTTCGAGCGATACCAGCCTTTTCCCTCGCAATCTCAGGAGGGGTGGAACCGAGCCATTGTACGTGATCGACATCAACTGCCGTCATCGCCGAGACTTTGACGACTCCTTTCTCTGGAAGAACATTTGTTGAATCGAGCCTGCCGCCCATACCAACTTCAATTACTGCAATATCGACCGCCTCCTCCTCGAAGATTCGCATGGCAGTTACGGTAAGAGCTTCAAATAAACTTGCTCTAGGTGCTTCTTCACCTTTATCTCCTTCATCATTCGCGCGATCAACAATTGACCGTGTTTCAAAATATCTGCTTTCTGAAACTGGTTTTAGACCGATGGATATCGAGTCCCTGACGTGAAGTAAATGAGGGCTATTGAACCTCCCCACTCTCAGCCCCGTTTCGTGGAGAATAGATGCTACCAACGCCGTTACGCTCCCTTTGCCGTTCGTCCCAGTGACATGAATGGTAGGTCGAGTGAAAGCTGGAAATTTGTTCACTAATCTATAAATACGATCGAGTGATAGAATGATCGTTGGTGTCGTTGAATTGATCGACATTGGCTTGTCTGCGTCTACGTGGGATGGCTGGATTCAAGTTCTATTTGGCGTCACATGGCCACTCGATCAAGTTGATGTACCTCTGAAGAGCACACAAGGACTCGAAAAACCTTCTATACTATAATGCTACATATACAGGTCAGAAATTTGCCCCGCCGTTCCAGTTGCCTGTCTGTGGATTCATGTTGCCCCCTTGCCATGCCCGATTGTTCGGAAACCCCATCCTATTCGGTCCCATGGC
>WSTQ01000336.1:0-16361 GCA_019627725.1 Serendipita sp. 401 | reverse complement strand
CCCTGGCCTGCCGTGATGATATCCACGGACAGGTTTTTCATAGACGCGGTTCCAATCGTCCTAGCGTCGTTCATGATCATAAGGTTTAATTGTGAGCCCTCAGTCACAAGCCGTTCTAAGTACTTATTTTTGGACTTGTAGATCTCTCTTGCTATAATTTTTGGTATTCAAAGCATGAGAAGCCGTCCTCTGACGGCAACGTTGCCCTCCAAAGTCAACGTCGGTCATTGTCCACCTCTCAAGTATCAAAGTATACATTCATGTCTTTTGTGACTGTGTGCGGTACCGCCTATGGTGCGACCTCAGTGCTTTTTCCATACATCCACCGTACACTGGAACCAGGAGAGGGATATCAGTGGTACAACGTTGTCAGCCTTACAAATGACCAATGGAGTGACCGAAAGATTCATATACACACAAGAGAGTGGATTGAAGCAAATGACCAAGTCGAAAAGCAAAGCCTCATCGGGTTTGCCTACACCCTCCCATTCATCGGGATTCAAGTATTCTTGTGTTTCGGACTTGGATCTGAGGTCCGGAAATCCTACGTTGGATGGATTCGGGCCTTTATCAAGTCGATTTTCAACAAGCGACTATTCAGTGGGTCGAAAGGACTCGTAGGGGTAGTTATACGGGTAACAACCCAGTTCAAGGTCCTGGCTGGAAAACCCAAATGGAGAAAAGGTCGATATCAAAGGGACACAAGCGCCCTTACGCCGTCCCAGACCAACAATATTGTATCAGACGAACTGTCCGTCCCTTGGCATTCTACGAATACTCCTCCACTACTGCCTGCAATTACACCCCCAGCATCTAGTTCATCGAAACGACAACAATCTGTCGTTGCGCCAATACCATTATGGAGGGAATATCGAAAGGTCCCGTTACCAACCGGGTCCCAACAGCGAGGGATCGACAGAGACCCCCAAGGAGAGCAGCAGCCCGATCGCCCCTCCAAGGCAGGACTATTACAAGCACGACCTGTTTATATTATACATAGAAAGAGCGCAATAGCGAAGAATGGTGTTGCCTAATGCGATGACCCCTTGTTTCGCAGCGAGATCAAGCCCTACATTGTTGCTTGGGTATGTACCTGACCAGGATATCGTTCCATTCTCATCGGCTGCAATCCATCGGGTTATTTATGCCCGGTTCTAAGTATACCAAAAACGGGACTGAAGAAAACGATGCCTATAATCTTCACAACGATTTGTCTCGTCCGTCCCATCAGGTACGTTCCCCTCTCTTTGAGACAGCCAAACGTCCCTGGACCTTCGACTCGTTTTGTAATGAAAAACCTCTTTGTGTGCGATGAGTATTGACCCTGAATACTACATCTATTACTTCCCGATATCCCGATCAGGAGTTAGAGTTTTGAACTTACCTTCTGCCACATCGAGAAGAATATTGAATGCGCCATAACGTGGTTGAATTCGCCTACAGTCGAGCCCAAACGGGTCAAATTCGAATAATATGCGGTATATCGAGATTCAAGATAACTTGATCTCCACAAACGTCCTGGAGTTTTCCAGCTGGGATCGATCTCTCTTCAGCAACTGTCTTATGACCTGATTCACTTGATGCAGAGCAGTCTTGGCAGGGAATAGGCGATACAGGTCAGGGCAAGAAGCCCTATGATAGGCCCATCAGCATCAATGAGTTTCCTCTTTAGATTCGCCATAATTGCACCGCTTCCGGTATAAAACTATAAAGCATAGGCACTTGTGCTGCCGTAGGACGCGCTTCTGCCCCCAAGGAATGGCAACCGAGAGTGCCATATTATCCCGTCCCAACGGGCTCTCCATCATCTTTCCAGCCGTACCCATTCTATCCGCCATATCGATCATCCTCTGTCTTCTCATTCTCCCAGGATTCTGGAAGACGCGCATCTTTGCGGTCGTTTATTACCTCTGCTGGTTGATCGCCGGCAACGGATTCCTCCTCGTCAATACGTGCATATGGCGAGGAAATGTACGGAATATACCGATTTACTGCGACATCGGTGAGCTATTGATTCTAGGCTATCACTGTCATTTTCATGGATTGACTTTACTCATATCTGCAGTGTCTATCTTTTGGAGTGGATATGCCAGTGCCCTTTACATGTGCATACTTTGTGTGAGCAAATTTATTTGGACTATCTCAAAGCCTGCCCCTTCAGTTAGGGTCTATGACGAGGTAAACTCATAACTCCGAACTGGAGACCGTCTGTCTGATTTTGTGTGATCAGCGTCGAAGAACGAATATTATAGACGCATGTTTATGCATTGGAATTCCGCTTATTTCCTTGGCCCTCTGTAGGCTTGATTTGCAAATGATCGCCTGCCCACACTGATGGACTTCTCACAGCAGCGGGCTTCCTCTTTACTGGAAGATATCTCGTGGCCGAAGACCTGGGGCCCTGGCCAACCATGTCCATTTCTCTTGGTGGCTTCATCGTAGAGGTGATTCCAATCATTCTGGTGTCGACCATGAATATAGGATTCAGCTGTAGGTCGAGATCACAAATGATTCTAAGTACTTACTCTTAACCTCAAAGGTCTCTCTTGTTATAATTTCTGGCGTTCAAGACTTAAACGCAGCTCCGGTTGCAGCATTACACGCCAAAATCAACATCGTTTCCTGTCCACTTCCCAATGTTGGAGGTATACGCTCATATGTCTCGTCACTACTCTTGGTTCCACCTACGGTGCAGTATGGATTACTCTACCATACGTTTCCCATATTCTGGAACATTCTGCCTCCTACGCGTGGTATAAATCTCTCGGCTTTACGTCTAATCGATTTGCTTACCGACAAATTGGTATATTGACAAGAGAGACGTTTGATTCCAATAGACGAATTGCCAAGCGAAACCTCATTGGGTTTGCCTATACTCTCCCATTCATCGGGATTCAACTATTCTTGTTTTTCGGACTTGGATCTGAGGTCCGGAAAACCTATATTGACTGGCTTCAGGCCATCATAGGCTCGAAGTTCGGCACCCGAATATCCAGTTGGTCGAAAGGAGTTGTACGGATAGTCGTACGGGCAAGAACCCGACTCGAAATCTTAGCGAAGTGGCGGACAAATCGACGTCAAATGGACCCAAGCGCCTTTACACCGTTTCGGGCTGAAGATATCGTATTGGATGATCTTCCTGTTCCCTTGCATCCTAAAAGTACTCTTCCACTACTACCCACAATAGTACCCGCAGCACCTAGATCATCGAAGCGACCGCAAGTCGTCTCCTCACCAATACGGCTCTGGAGGGAACATCGGAAAGAGTCATTACCGGCTAGGCTTCAACAGCAAGGGATTAACAGAGATAGCCAAGAGCAGCAACAACCGGGTCGCTCCTCCAAGGCGAGACTATTACGGATGCAGCCTGTTTATGTCGTGAAAAACGGCAACTGTTGCTGATACCCAATGCAAAAACCCCTCCTTTACAGTCCTGCCTGAGATCAAGTCGTCCACTAATTACTTGGGTGTATACCTGACCGGTGGTGCCGTCCTCCCTATGTATACAATTACGATGGACCAGTACCAAATGTACTCACTGACTGCAATCTATCGGATTATCTATGTCCCATTTGCTTGGTTAAGCCGAAATAATTGATTTGGTCTCGACAATACCCGAGACTTCAGAAGGCTTCGTAGCTGATATCACCTCACCTCTTAGATCCCTTCTATTCTCTTACCCTTGGTACCCCTCTCTTTCTGTATTCTCAGCATGATAACGATAGTTCCAAGCGCATATTTCCGACCACAATCTTTCATACTGGTTTCATCAATTGGAAGCAACTACAGAGTCGGGTTATCCATAGTTCCACTTCCCTTGACTATCGTGACCCCGGCCCGGCCCTAGGGATATCAAAAATGATACTAAAGAAAACGATATTTACAGCCTTCACAAAAATTTGTTTTTCGCCCCTGCCCCCCCAGGTGCGTTCCCCTCTCTTTGTGAGCAATAAAGCACCAATAAAAGGCTCTGGACATTCGGCTCGTTATGAAATGAAAGATCTCTTTATATGCAAGGGGTTTTGATGTTAAATACTTTATTTAACGTCCACATGCATGTCCATTGCTTCCCGAGCGGGACTTAGAGTTTGAACTTACCCCCCTACCACGTCGAGGAATAATGAAATACGCCATAACATGGGTTAAAGTTGCCTAGAGTCGAACCCAATAGGTCAAACTCAAATAAAATAGGCAATATATATCGAGGTTCAGGATAACTTGATCTCCGCGACAAACATCCTAGATGGAGATCTCTAACTGGAATTGGCCTCTCTTCAACAACTAGAGTCTCTTATGACTTGATTTGATTTGCTTGATCCATAGCAGTCTTGGCAGGAGAATGGGCGATATCAGCGCCCATCAGCAAAGTAAGCCGTCCTCTTTAGGCCTTTGGGCTCGACATAATTGTATCTCTCCCAGCAGATAACTATAAAGTCTGAGCACTTTATACTTTGTAGAACTTGCTTCTGCCCCCCGAGAAATGGCAACCGAGAGTGCCAAACCTCGTCCCAACGGAATCTCCGTCGTCTTTCCAGCTGTACCCATTCTATCGGCCATATCGATCGTCCTCTGTCTTCCGATTCTCCCAGGATTCTGGAAGACACGCATCTTTGCTGTCGTTTATTACCTCTGCTGGTTGATCGTAGGCAACGGGTTACTCCTTGTCAACACGTGTATATGGCAAGGAAATGTACGGAATATACCGATCTACAGTGACTTCGGTGAGCTATTAATTCTATAATATCACTGTTAGTCTCATTATCTGACTTTACTTATATCTACAGTGGCTATATTCTGGAGCGGATATTCCAGGGCCTTGTCTATGTGCATACTATGTGTGAGCAAGTTCATTTGGACTATCTCAAAGCCTGCCCCCTTGGTAAGAGTGTATGACGAGGTAAATCCATAACTACAAATTGGAGACCGGATATTGATTTTGTTTGACCAGCGCCGAAGAACAAATATTATAGACGCATGTTTATGCGTTGGAATCCCACTTCTTTTATTGGCATTCTGTGAGCTTGATTCACAAAGGATCGCCTGCCCACCACACTGACGGGTTTCTTACAGCAGCCGCCTTTCTTTTTACTGGAAGGTACATCTTGGTCGAAGACCTAGGGCCCTGGCCAGTTTTTCCCATGTCTATTTTTTCTTTTAGTATAGATACACTTCCGATCGTTCTGGGGTCTATCGGGAGTACAGGATTCAGCTGTAGGTCGACATCACAAATGATTTTAAGTACTTACTCTTAACCTCAAAGGTCTCTCTTGTTATAATTTCTGGCGTTCAAGACTTGAACAGCCCAGTCCCGGTTGTAGCATTACATGCCAAAGTCAACATCGTTCACTGTCCACATCCCAATATTGGAGACATATGCTCATGTGTCTCTCCATTATCATCGGTTCCATCTATGGTGCAGTATGGATTACATTACCATACATTTCCCATATTCTGGAACATCCCCACCCCAACACGTGGTATCGAACTTTCGGCATTACGTCTAATAAACTTGCCTACCGACAAATTTATATATGGGCAAGAGAAGCGTGGGAACCTGATGGGCACGTTCTAAAGCGAAACCTCATTGGGTTTGCCTACACTCTCCCATTCATCGGGATCCAACTATCCATGTTTTTCGGATTTGGATATGAGGTTCGGAAAACCTACATCGGGTGGTTTCAGGCCTTCATCCAGTCGAAATTTAGCATGCGAGTATCCAGTTGGTCGAAAGGACTCGTAGCGATAGCTATACGGGCGAGAACTCAGCTTGGGACCCTAGTAAGTTGGCCAAGGGGTCGAGGTCAAGTGGAGTCAAATGTCTTTACGCCGTTCCAGGCTGAGGATATTGTATTGGAGGATTTATCTTTCCCTTGGCATTCTACGAGGATTTCTCGGCAATCACCTGCATTCACTCCTCTAGCATCTAGTTCATTGAAGCGACTACATACCCCAATATCATTATGGACGGAACGTCGAAAGGATCCACTGCCAGCCAGGGTCCGACAGGAAGAGGTCCATGGAGATGCACAGCAGCAACAGCAGCCAGGTGTATCCTTTAAGGTGAAGCAATTGCAGGTGCGATCGCCGTACGGTGTAAATAGGAAGGGCTTGCAATGAAGTCACGACCAGTGACGGTTGAGACCGCTGATCTATGTTTCCTGAAGCATCGTGAGATCGAATTCTTCACTCCTCTCACGGATTTGCGTTACAGATGAGATACGTGCTCAATGGGGTAGCCAGCAGTACCTTGGCCTCTACTATATTGACGCCACCGATTTCGATGTGTTGATCAAGCTTGCCGACATCTACAAAGGTCAATTTGCCCGTATCTGTCCATGCCCTCAAGGCAATGAGCATGATTCACCCACGCACCGCCCCATTTACACACATCAATCATCGTATCCGTTCCCTTATTCCCTTGGTGCTAGCTGTATCAACTTGACCCCAACCTAACCACCTTCTGGCCATCCCCAACGAATCCTCTCGTCTGGATCCTTGACCCTTGCTCACAAGATCATCATAATGGAGGCCGTTAGTCCGCCACCTAATTCTCACAATGGCATCTCAGCCATCTTTCCAGTCGTCGCAGTACTATCCGTCCTTTCTAATACCCTCTGTCTTCTTCTTCTTCCGGGATTCATAAAGACACGGATCATTTCAATCGTCTGCCTCATTTGCTGGTTGCTCCTAGGCAATGGACTTCTCCTTCTTAACATGTTTATTTGGAGGGGGAACACACGCAACATACCTATCTACTCTGATATTGGTACTTTTTTTTCTTTGAGCTGTCGGTATCAGTGCTCACCACTCACACTGACGCTCCTGCTAGTGGCTCGATTTTGGAGTATATTTACCATAGCAATCCACATGAGTATCCTGTGTTTGACCAAGTTCATCTGGATAATATCGAGGCCAGCTCCTACAATCAAACTCTACGACGGTGTATGGTAATAACCTCTAGATCTCCCGCCTTTATCTGACTTCTTCCCAATAGCGGAGACGTATGAATCTCATTGATGGATTTCTATGTATTGGGGTGCCACTTCTTATGTTACCCATCGGTGAGCTCAATATCGGCATGTCATAGACGAGACGCTTCTATCTTAATCACGATCGGGTACAGATCATTTTCGTTCCTTGGGCAGATACCTCATTATTGAAGACCTTGGACCTCGGATTTATATCGTGTTGTCGGTTGACTCGTTTCTAATCGACCTGGTCCCAACCAGTCTAGCATCTGTCTTGAGTGTGGGATATAGCTGTAAGTCGTCCATTAAATATTGCTCCTCAACTCAGTTCCCTTTGGTCTGGACAGGCATGTCGTGTTATAATTTCTGGCGTTCTACCCCTGGATATCCGGGTCCTGACAGCCATGTTGAACTCCAACATCAACATCGCATATTATCGACCTCCCAGCGATTGAAGTACTCTTGTATGTCCGTCGTCGCTGTCTGCGGCATGTTATATGGCACCTTCTGGTTAGCTTTACTGTATATCCGTATTGGACTAAATCCACAGGGCTATGATCCATGGTATACGGTGAATAGCTTTATGCATATCAACGAAAGAGATCGAGGAGTAATCACATGGACACGAGAGTTTCTCGAAACGGAACAGCAACCTTTTGCACAAAACATTGCTGGATTCGCCTGCGCTCTACCGCTCATCGGGATCTTCCTGTTCTTGTGGTTTGGACTCGGATCCGAGGTACGGAAATCCTATATGGAATGGATAGAGGCCCTTGGCGCCGTGATTATAACGGTGGGCACGACGTTGTCTGGACTGGTGAAGGGTCTCACAACGAAAGTGGGATTGTGGAAGCGGCAGTGGCAGCGGCAGACTGGAATGGGTCCAGACGATATTACACCGTTTCGGACTGACGAAATTACGTTGGAGGATTTGACCGTCTCGAGAAATCAGAGGAAACCGTCGGTGAGGAAGACGCCAGCACCCTCCTCATTTTCATCCCCAATCCCACCCGTATATCGCGGCGCTCCTCTTCCATTGTACTCGTCGAATAAAGATCGGCCTCTTCCCACACAGATCCGACTGCCGAGGTCGTATCGAATAGAATCACCACCTACTGCGATAGGTCGATTCAAAGGAAAAGGAAGAGTGAAAAAACAAGAAAGTGGTCGCGTAAATACTGGAGGCATGCCAACAATTCCTGCGTCTATTATGTATTCTAATAGATGAATGTCCGAGGCGGCTTGTCTCGATATAGTCAAATCTCGTTACTGTGTGCATCCTGTCCGTTGAAATCTGCGCAAGTGAATCCCTTCTATGATACCAGTGAGGATATATTGACTAATGAGTGAAATAAAGGGCTGGTATTCGATGCTTAGTTTCCAGGCCAAGGCGATTTCTGTCAGAGACTGGCTGCATGCTGGGGCTCTCTTCCTATTCTGGCAGACCAAAATGTCTGAACTAGTGTTTCTCTTGTGATTTTGTACTGTGCAAGAGCCTATGTTCGTAAGCGCATGGGTATTGAGTAGTCAAAATGTTAAATGTTCACCGCGAGCAAAATAGATCTACAGGAAGAAAAGGTATGTCTATACGTCTGTCTAAATGAGGAGTTTTGTGTTGACTTGATATTTGATCGGGTAGGGAACTCCTGGTAGTCAATCTCCAACGCTATTGCGGTGATAATACTCTCGTCTTATTACTGTATTCAATATCCGTTGTTGATATCTTATTGTATTTGCACCACGGATAACCATCGTTGGACCTTGCTCCCTGCCACATCGAATGAAACAATGAGAAGTAGCAATTTGGACTGGATTTTTCTCAAAGTCGGTCATGATAGGTCTAAAGTTAAGCAAAATAGTCAAGGTCGTGTTTCCGTACATGTTTTTACGAGACAATGCGATGTTTCTCCGTTGGCCCCCTTGAAATTTCCGTTCTCTCTTCCACGATCTCCCTGGAATTCGATTCTTCTCGATAGTATATGGCAACCTTGAAAGAGGATGGGCGATACGACGACTCGAGAGAGAGCGTGGCGGGGCTACTGACCCTGCATTCCTACCAACAGGGATCACAAGACCGTCCGGTAACACTGGAAAAATACCCAATCTGCTCATTAGGATCACCCTGGTGACTGGTAAAGGTCCAAGAACAAAAATTGGCCAGCTGTCGAGTGATGACCTCTCTGCCATTCAAGTACTTGATCCTCTCCGCAGATAACGAAATCCCCATCTCAACCAGAGAGTCTGAATATCCGTTCCAAACGGCGGTTCTCTCTTTAAGGAAACAAAGAAACAAGCACAAAGTGACGGCGTGCGAAGGGTTCAATTGCAGGCCCAATCACCCTCGAGGGTTTCAATCAAGCTCGGCAATGTATTGGAATAAGGCATCACACCCACATATATCTTATTTCCCTCCTTTGATCCCTTCGTCCCCTCGATGGACACTCTCGGACATGGGGACGACGACCCCCCCGTCATCGCGAGTGGGTTGTCCCATGCTTTTCCAGCCCTACAAATACTATGTGTCATATCAATCATTCTTTGCCTCTTGCTTTTCCCAGGCTTCATGAGGACCCGGATATTTTCCCTCGTTTACTATATCTGGTGGATTGTTGCGGGTAATGGTCTACTGCTCGTTAATACTTGCATCTGGAGAGGAGCTACGTACAATGCTCCCGTTTACTCGGATATCGGTGCGTCCTTGTTTGGGCCAACAGACGTCGGGGGGCTTTATCCTCGAGAGCTAATCGTACACGACAGTGGCTCGTTTTTGGGATATATACAGTATAGCCCTTTACATGTGCATACTGTGCATGAACAAATTCATTTGGATGATTTCGAGGCCCGCTCCCTCGATCAAAGTATACGACGGGGTACGAGTACATGTTTCAGTTTGGACCCGGGTTTGGATCTGATTTTTTGTTCATTCGTTTATTTCGATAGCGTCGGAGGGCAAATCTTCTAGATTTCTTCTTATGCGTGGGGGTACCATTCCTCCTACTGCCTGTGTGTGAGTTCGCCATCCAATATCAAAGGCAGATGCCCATACAGAACTATATAGCATTCTTCATTGGTCCAGTGAGATACTCTATCATAGAAGACATTGGGCCATGGTATGACCACTCACTCTCGGTTGACACCTTTATCATCTTTGTGGTTCCAATCATTGTGATATCTATGATATGCATTGTTTACAGTTGTAAGTTAACCAGTTCATACCCTGTATCGTTTCTCACCTCGGTCGCCTAGGTCTTGCTTGCTATAATTTCTGGCATTCGAGGCACGAACAGCTGTCTGCAAACGACGACACTACCGTCCGTCATCAGCGCCGGGCATTGTCTACCTCTCAACGGTGGAGATATACACTCATATCTCTTGTGACGATCTCCGGCGTGACTTTCGGTGCAATTTGGGTGTGTCTACCGTACATCCAATTCACAATGGATGCACAAGGCCACGACCCATGGTACAAGGTGATCGGTTTGATCGAGAACAAAGACAAATTCAAGCAAGTTAAAACGTTGACTCGGGACACCCTTGAACGTTCACGCATCATTCAAAACATCACCGGCTTCGTATACACCGTTCCCTGTATTGGGATTTCGTTGTTTCTCTGCTATGGAATCGTCCCTGAGCTGCGCAAGAATTACGTGGAGTGGATACGGGTATTGAGGATTGAGAATTTGTGGACCGTGGTGCGTGCCTACGCAAAGCGTTTAGGCTGGCGTAGAGAGGGCACAGGCGTGGACCCATACGTTCACTCTCCTTTTCAAACTGATGATATCGTGTTGGAGGATATCTCAACGCCCCAAAAACCAGTCGAGGATGAGATTGCGAAAGGATTACCAATGCCACCACCGCCCACAGCACCACCTCCCACACCTAGCTCGTCGTCAGGACAATCTCGATCCATGCCGACAACGTCACCAACTGCATTTCGAAAGCACCCTCTGTCAGGAGTGGTACACCCTCCCGAGAGCAATAATCTTCACCGCGAGCAAGGTAAATTCTCCAGAGAGAAAGGTGTGTCCATACGACTGTCTACACCAAAAAACATTGCGTTAACTTGATCGAATAGGGGAAACGCCTTTCCCTAGGGTTGCGGTGAATCTCTAAATGCTCCTGTAGTGACGATCCTCTCGTCTTATTATTGTATTCGAATATCTGCTGTTATACCCTGTTGTATTTGTATCATGGATAACCAACCTCGGACCTTGCTCTCTACCACATCGAAATAGGATCTCGATTGATGTCCATAAAGTGTCGGACCGACGTCCTTCTCATTCCAATAACCAATGACCTTATTGAGTCCACGTCGCTGGGTCTGCGGCGCCTGGACCTTGGGCAACTCAAGAGAGGGACCACCTTTGCCAATCGCCAATCGGCTATTAAACTCGCCATCAAATACACCGCCTAGTACAGTAGAACCACATAAATTCTTGGCACTTGGAGCACCTACGGAGCTTGCTTTCCTCCCTGATACATGATCAGTTCGGCCATAACCACCACGTCTTCGTCCTCTGTTATCTTTCCAACTGTGCCCATTCTATCCGCCACATCCATCGTCTTCTGTCTTCTCATCCTCCCGGGCTTTTGGAAGACGCGTATTTTTGCTGTCGTCTACCACATCTGCTGGGTACTCGCCGGTAATGTACTGCTCCTTGTCAACACATGTATATGGAAAGGAAGCGTTAGGAAAATACCTATATATTGCGACATAGGTATGTCGTTGACATCAAGCTATCAGTGCCACTCTGATCTCGCTTTTCCCTCGCTTGTCGCAAGTGGCTATATTTTGGAGTGGATATAGCAGGACTCTTTATATGTGCATACTATGTGTGAACAAGTTTATCTGGACGATCTCGAAGCCTGCTCCCTCAGTAAGGGTATATGACGGGGTACAGCCATATCTTGAAGCTCCGAATGTTGGTCTGATCTCGTTTGGCTAGCGGAAGCGAACGAACGTGATAGATGCATTTATATGCGTCGTGTTACCTCTTCTTCTGTACCCCTTTGGTGAGTTCTTGTTTGCAAATGACGGTCCACTTGCCATCTGATAATCTATGTTCAGCGTATCTCCTCTTTACTGCAAGATACACCGTGATTGAAGACCTGGGACCCTGGCCACGCATTCAAGTGTCCATCGATAGTTTTCTTGTAGATGCTGTTCCTATCGTACTATCCTCGCTCATAAGTATAGGGTTCAATTGTGAGTTTACCTGCCATCAGTTGACTAGAGAGCTTACTCCTGGACTCGTAGGTGCAGCTTGCTACAATTTCTGGTATCTAAATCACAGACGATCATATCTTGACTTCAACACCGAACCCCGACATCAACATCGTTTGTTGTCCACATCCCAACGTTGGAAGTACACACTCATGTGTCTCACCACGTTCTGCTTTACCACATATGGTGCGATTTGGGCGCTTTCGACGTACATCCACTTTGCACTGGAACCACAGGACTCTTATCGGTGGTATACCACTTTCGGTCTGACATCCAATTTATCCGCCCAGAAAGAAGTTATCATATTCACAAGAGAGATATTTGAGCTCGAAGATCGGGAGAATAGGCGAACTCTCATCGGGTTTGTCCTCTCTCTTCCTCTCTTGGGAATTCATGCGTTCCTGTTTTTCGGCCTTGGGTCTGAGGCTCGGAAAACATATACAGGATGGTGTCAAGTCGTTTTAGGATCGAGTAGCAGCACAAGACTACTCGGTTGCTTGAAATGGCTCGTGGATTTCACTAAAACTCAGCTGGGTCACCTCGGGGGAATAACGTGGCGAAGAGGTCGACATCGCTTGGAACCCAGCTCCTTCACTCCATTTGAGAATGAAGATATTATACTGGACGATCTATCAACACCCTGGCATTCTATCGGTGCTCGTCCATCCCCGCCTCCCATTGCAGCGCCAGCACCAAGTTCATCGAAGCAATCCAGAATCCCTGTTGGGCCAATATCTTTATGGAGAGAATATAGAAAAGAGCCGTTACCGCCAGAAGGTGGTCAGGAAGAAGGTGACAGAGATGCCCAACGACGGCCAGGTCCCTCCTCCAAAGCAATATTGTTACAGACACGGCCTGCTTACGTTGTATATAGGAAGAGCTCGGAATAAAGTAACGACCAGTGATGATCGACACAACTAAAACTTATGTTTCCTCGTGTATTGCGCATCACGTATAATTTACGCCACACCATATCCACACCCTTGGTATTAGCTGCATCAACTAGAACTTGACCTGCTCATCTTCTGGTTATATCTATTACACTCGTTTGGATTGCTGATCTTTGCTCACAAGATCACGATGGAAGCCAGTCCCCAGTCCGTGGTCAAAGTCCTTTTGCGAGTCAGATGATAAGATCCCAATCAATATATATACGAGTAGCTATGGACTGTTCAACTGATGCCCTTCTACTTCCAGCAACCTTGCTGAAGTCCAAGTTGCCAAGCCTAAGGCACTTTAGCTTTCGGCGCGGGCCTTGACTCAAGAGAGCAAGCGATCACAGCGCCGCCCCTCCAATTCGGCTCGCCGCCAAATGTACCGCTTCTAGTATAACCACATAAATTCTTGGCACTTGGAGCACCTACGGAACTTGCTTCCCTCCCTGATACATGATCAGTTCGGCCATAACCACCACATCTTCGTCCTCTGTTATCTTTCCAACTGTGCCCATTCTATCTGCCACATCCATCGTCCTCTGTCTTCTCATCCTCCCTAGATTTTGGAAGACTCGCATCTTTGCTGTCGTCTACCACATCTGCTGGCTGATCGCCGGTAACGCACTGCTACTCATCAACACGAGTATATGGCGAGGAAATGTTCGGAGTATACCCATATACTGCGACATAGGTATGTCATTGAGATCAAGCTATCAGTGCCACTCTGACCTCGCTTTTTCTCTCGCTTGTCCCTAGCGGCCATATTTTGGAGCGGATATAGTAGGACTCTTTATATGTGCATACTATGTGTGAACAAGTTTATCTGGACGATCTCGAAGCCTGCTCCCTCCGTAAGGGTATATGACGGGGTACAGCCATATCTTCGATCCCCGAATGTCGGTCTGATCTCGCTTGGCTAGCGGAAACGAACGAACGTGATAGATGCATTTATATGCGTCGTGTTACCTCTTCTTTTCTACCCCTTTGGTAAGCTTTTGTTTGCAAATGGCGGCCCGTTGGCGACCTTGATAATCTACGGACCACAGAGTATTTCCTCTTTACTGCAAGATACCTCGTGGTCGAAGATATAGGACCCTGGCCTCTTTTATCCTTTTCCATCGGCGCTTTTCTCGTAGATGTGGTTCCACTTGCCCTATGCTCACTCGTGAGTATAGGATTCAATTGTGAGTCATTCACCCCACGATCGTTCGAAATTTATTCATGGTCTCCCAGGCGCCGCTTGCTATAATTTCTGGCACCCAAGGCATAAGAAACCGCATCTTGACTACGACGGCGAACCCCAATATCTGCATCGTCTGTTGTCCACCTCCCAACGTTGGAAATACACATTAATGTGTATCACTACTTTCTGCGGTACTATATATGGTACGGTATGGGTACTTTTAAGGTACACCCACGTTGAAGTGGTTCCACTGGACCCTGACCGGTGGTATAAGGCTTTTGGCCTTAAACTGAACCCATCTGTCTACAAAACAATCCATGTATTCACAAGAGAGGAGCTTGGGCTGGCGAAAGGGGAGACTAAGCGAAATCTCTATGGGTTTGCCTTCACTCTCCCACTCGTAGGAATCCATATGTTCCTGTTCTTTGGCCTTGGGTCGGAGGCCCGTAAAGCATATATGGAGAGGTTTCAGGCCATCCTAAAACTCATTAACGACACAAGATTATTTGGTTGGCTGAAAGCCCCCATGGAGATCGCAAGAACTCGGTTGGATAGCGTCGTTGGGAAAATAGCATGGCGAAGAGGTCGACATCCCATGGAAACAAACGCATTCACTCCATTTGAGGCGGGGGATATTATACTTGATGATCTATCAACTGCCTGGCATTCCATGCGTATGCCTCCATTACCACTTCCAATTGTACCTCCAGCATCAAGTTCATTGAAGCGATCGCAAGTCACCACTGGACCGATACCTTTATGGAGAGAATATAGAAAAGAGCTGTTACTGCTAGGAGGCAATCAGGAGGGAGGTGAGAGAGATGCCCAGCAGCAGCCAGCCCCGTCCTCCAAAGCGAGACTATTACAGGCACAGCCTGCTTACGTTGTATATAGGAAGAGTCCGCAATGAGGTAACAACCGGTAGAGGTTGATGAAGCTTATAATTTATTGAGTGATAAATTGGCATTGTAGGCTTCCAGTTGAAGCCTGGGCATATATTTCTAACAGATATGCAACGAAGACAATGGGCAGAAGACCTGATGAGTGGGCTCGGCTGAAATTCTTGGATCGTCTGGACATTGACCTGCGCTAGGACCCCTTCTATACACCCAAGCCCAACACTCGCCCCCTCTCCCTTTCTCAAAACGACTACAAGGCCCCCCTGTATCAGTGTCTTCATGGGAGGTGTATCGAAAGGAGCCAGTATCCAGTATGACACACACTGATGAGAGCACCAGATGTGGGTGTAGGACGACAGCGCAGCAAAATGGCCGATTAAAGATCAGGGGCCTGCCGAAGCGGCCTACTTATGTTGACTATAGGAAGAGTTCGCGGTGATAGGGACAATTTCAAGCTCCCCATTCCCAGTTACAGCTTCGACAGGTCCTCGGCTAAATATTGAGGCCAAGCTGATCCGGGGGAATACGAGACGGACCTTTATCTCATGTAATAGTACATCTTGTGGAAATACCAATATCTTTTTGAAAGTATATAAACTTCGCGTAAGGGAACAGAAGAAAGACGTATTCTATGATAACGCTTCAAAGAATGTGTGAGTTGAATGTCCTGAACTGTGGTGAACTGCTGCTAATATGCCTCTAAGACGGGTTGGGCATCGTTGTTTCTGTGTTTCGAAGCATAATGCTTTCTGGAACAACCGTCCATGAGGAATAACGCTGATCCAAAGTTTCGTGTGACACATTCGCCACTAGGATAGCCTCATCGGACTGTAAAGTAGTAATATTGCTTTCCAGGTCTCCCATTCCTTGCTCTATGACCGTTAGTCGCTTGTCCCTCTGACGTTGTACGATATCGTCCCAGTGAGTAGGAGAAACCATATGAGGAGTTTGAAACCTGCCGCAATATGCTGCCCAACCATAAAAAATAGGCACATAGTCTGAATTTGAGGAGCCATCATACGTGTTTATGAGGTTTTCCGATTTCCACATAGACGATAAGTTAGGGGAGGAGATAGAAGAGGTCGTTGCAGGATCGGAAGAGAAGTCACAAGATACGGGCCTTTTACCCCGCTTAGAACCCTGATTCTGGAT
>WSTQ01000333.1:3173-16458 GCA_019627725.1 Serendipita sp. 401 | reverse complement strand
AACGTCCATCGTTTCCAATGGACAGGAATACTTGCAGATTGGATCGTTATTCCCCTTTCTCTTTCTGCTGGAAGGAAATCCGTGGTTGTACTACCTGAATCGACCGAGCCTGGATTCACAACATATTCTGACGCGTGTAATATTGACTCCGTAAGGGTAGTTTTCCCAGAGTCTATGAGGACACCATTGAAAAAAAAGTTCTGGAAGGTGTAGAAAGAAACCGCATACCAACCTATGTGCGCCATGAGCGCAATATTGCGAATGTTGTTTGCATCAGTATGCACGCCTCTGAAAAATTTGAAAGTTGACTGATATGCAAAAATCCTTTTCGCCGTTATTTTCAGCATGTTGAGGGGCCGTTTTGCATCTGGTCAGATTTGGCAGGTGTTCTGGCGGCGGTCAACCAAACTGCCGTCTACACTTAGACCCATCCACAATCCCATGAGCACGGAGACTGACAACGCTTCAGGTGTTCAGAATGACCCAGTGACTACAGATTCACGTCAGGGTGCCCTAGAAACGATACCTACTGCTGCAGAAATCCATGATGATGCATTTCCGCCAAACACCCCATTCGCCGCGTCCACTACTTCGTTCATCCTCGGAGGATTCTTTTCTATTTGTTTGTGGGCTGTTCTATATAACAGCGGGTTCTTGAGCGCCGTCATAGAAGGAGGATGGACAAATATAACCTTTAATCAGCCTTTCGTTCAGTTGCCATTCTTTATCGGAGCTTGGGCTTTCTTTCACTGGGCCGAATTCGCAGTAACCGCTGGATGGAACCGAGAGAAATGCAGCTCTCACTGTGCGTATCTACTTGATGTTGTGGCATGGCAACTTATTCTGCGCAATAGCATTCCTTCTTGATAATGGGAAAGAGTATCACATCGCGCATAGTGTTGCGATCATCGAATTTGTCATAACATCTTACTTCTTCCCCGGCGCTAAGCGTTGGAACATGATCACTCCGCTAGGTCAATAAATTGCTGAAGGTTCTGTGAACGACGTCCTCATACATTCTCTAGGAATACTCATTACAATTTTTGGTCAAGTCATTCGCTCGATCGCTATGATTCATGCCTCGACCAACTTCTCGCATATGGTTGCCTATCAGCATCGAGAGGGCCATCGCTTGGTCAAAGGAGGAATCTATAGGTACGTCCCTCCAGTGGTCCTTCGGTGTTCATGACTTAGTATCCTCATCAGTTGGTCGAGACATCCCTCGTATGCTGGGTTCTTTTACTGGGGCATCGGCACTCAGCTTGTTTTACAAAACTATATTTCCTTCTTTGGATACGCCGTCGTACTGTTTCGTTTCTTCAACCGGAGAATATTTTGTAAGTGCTCATAGCGTTCGGCGAAATGGTTCACTGAAGTGCTCGCAGGGGAAGAAAAGGCACTAGTTCGCTTCTTTGGGACTGAATACCAAGAGTATCGAGCTCGTGTGCCCACCCGTATACCCTTCATTCGTTAAGACCCGGCTTCGTTGCTAGTTGCCTGGCAATGTTTTGCATATCATATCATAGACGTACTGAACACTTAATGCACACATATTTGCCTTTTCGAAGTATCGCAAGAAATGGAAGAGCTATAGGGATCCATTGCAGATCTAGTCTGTGGTGATTGTTCCCCTCTCTGAAACGTAGATACCGTCGAGGAACTTCCGGATATCCTTGTTGCGTACCGGGCACGCACCATGGATGGAAGCGGCTGTACTTGGGTCAATCGCTAAAAAAGGGGTGTCGCTGACTTTGCTCACCGGATTGCGATACATTGTTGACATCAATTCCCTCGAGAATGAGCTCGTCCTTTTGGTTTTTCGATTCTGAGATGATTACTCCTTCCAACATAGGGACATGTCGAACAGTCTAAAGCAGTATGAGCATTGGAGTTGAGAACTTAGAGAACGAAGCTTCTGACCTTCTCCCCTAGGAAGTTTCTGATCTCAACAGATCTTCCACTATCTTGAATGATGCAGTTGATTGGGAAATGTGCATAGACCATACGCATCTTGTATTGGAAGCCCTGGGTGATGACAATGTTAGCAATCGAATGACGAAGGAAACTCGGTGAAATACCTTTGTAACCCCAATCACCATGTTCTCAATCAAAGATTTGATTGTTCTTAGGCATGCGACATGCTTTCTGCCTCCTTGCCATACGGCCAGAGTGACTTTGTTCGCCTTGCCCTTAATGAGCTGGATATCCATATTTATGTGTCGTACATTCTTCTCATTTTTTCCTCGAGGACCCTCCACGCAGATGACTCGCGACTTGATGGAGACTTTGACACCCTCTGGGATATCGAATTCTTCCGTCTTGAGGATATCGCGCATTCTAGATCAAAGGTACTTGTTGAGCCGATATTTCAAGCCTTTGAAGGAGAAGAGTTTGCGTACTTGGCTGGGGGATTTTAAGGTGGACGGCACTCGACTTTGGTTTAGTATTTGGCACCTTTGTTTGTGAGCCGGCTGTGCTCGCAACTTGGTTCCCGCCGCGTCGGCCCCAAATCCCTGGTGCCACTCAGAAATATCCACAAAAAATAGATTGATCAGCATAGTCGTCGCGGAATCAGAAAAAAAAGACTTTTCCTTCGAGAGATCATCTCTATAGCCGCGCCTACCAGACCTAGTCGAGTGCTTGGTTTCGAGTCACATTTCCTGATAACGAGAGCAGAGTTTTGTGCACTTCAGTGTCACTAAATTGTGTTTTGCTCATTGCGTGTTCTTCACTGTTCGTTATCTGTTGAGATCAGCCAGCAACCTTCGTCGTCATGGCCGCTTACAACACATACGCCGTTCAAACACCGTACTACCCGCCGCCGCCTCAGCAGTCGCAGCCGTACCAGAATCAGTATCCTGGCTACTACTCTTCGAGTTCTCAGCCTCCTTATATTGACGAGAATAGTTTCCGCTCACTTTACGCCCAGCGTCTCGGCGCCCTGACTATCAATTCCCGACCGATAATCCAAGACCTTTCCATGCTAGCTCAGAACTACCCTCAAATGGCTCATATTGTCGTAGACTGTATTGAACGCCAAGTCCGTACAGTAAGTGTTTTCTCTCATTTCCAGCCTCCGCCCCAGAGGCAATTTGAGAGTCTGACCCCGTCGGGTTAATTCTGATCACTGATCCGGCGTCCTTTAGGTATCAGCACCATTCAAACTTCCTCTCTTCTATTTGTTGGATTCTATTGCTAAGAATGCATTTGAGCCGTATGCAGCCGCATTTTCGCCCCGGATTGTTCGCTTGTTTTTGGACGCGTATCATACTGTTGACCAACCAACCCAGCACAAAATGCGTGAGATGATGGCTACGTGGAGGAATGGTTCCCCTTCTCAGAGAGAGCTCTTTGGACCAGGCGTGCAGAGTGAGATTGAGCGCGTCTGGGGTACTTCGGTACGAAGGCTGCTACCTATCCCTCGTTCACAATCACTCAAAGCATCTGCTTTATCGATACAGCGGCAACTAACGTCTTCTCAGGTTCAAACGGAATTAGATGTCGTATTGGTGCAGAAAGAGCGGGCTTTACAGCAAAACCCTTATGACGAGATTCTACCGAGACATATTCAGGCTTTACACGAGGTTTGTGAGGCATTACTCTACTTCATTTGAAACTAACAAGTCGCCTAGTTACGAAAAATGCTCCCGACTATGGATGCCAGTGATCTGACGGCCACACTGACTAGACTTCGTGAAATGGCTCGGGCTACTGCTCAACCTGTGCAAGTCCCTCCACCCCCAATGCCCTCGTATCCAGCAGCGCCACCGTTCTCCGCCGCTTCCCAACTTCCTTATTCGTACCCACAACCGGTCCCACCCATTCCACATCCCTCTCACATTCCTGCACCAGTCGTCTCATTGCCTCCTGGATTGAATACGCAGAGCATTATTTCTCTTCTGTCATCAATTACATCGCTCCATTCTGGTAAAACAGCCGTTGATGCTACCTCAGTTGAGATCTCGGCCTCTACCTCCATTGAGGAATATGAGAAGGCAATACTTCAACGCAAAATAAAATTGACATCAGACGATATAACAAAGTAAGTCTTGGTGTTGTTTATTGCTATCCTATCATTCTGACCAATCGACCAGGACCACCCCACAAGTTCTACCTTTCCTGTATATCAAGGACGCCCCTCAATGCAATGAGTGTGGCATGCGCTTCCCAGCCGGAGAGGATGGAAAGACTAAGTTGCGACATCATCTCGATCAACACTTCCGACAAAATACAAAGGCAACAGATAACATTGGACGAGGATATTCACGCAGTTGGTTTGTTGGAAAGAAGGTAAGCAGTGTTACAAAGTACTTGATTCTGGCTGTGTCCTAACTCATTTCTCAGGATTGGATCGCCGATATATCGGAGCACTCCCTGAATAAAGGAAAGCGACCTCCAGCCGTATTAACCGAGAAGCAGAAGGCAGAAGCGGCTGAGGCGTTACGGAAGGAGCTCGAATCGAAGGTTATCGTCATCTCGCCTGGTGAAGAAGGAAAGGAGATACGATGTGCCATCTGTACCGAGGCGATCAGAGTCGAGTTCCTGGAAGAAGATGGTGACGGTGACTGGGTCTGGAAAAACGCAGTGAAGGTCGATAATAAGGTCCGTATCCTACCTACAAGCTCGAAAAGTCTTACTGACAATATTGTGATAGATTTATCACGCTACCTGCCATCACGATTGGTCAACCTCAAGCTACAACAAGAATCGCCTTGTGGATAAAGGGAGTCGCCAAGGCACTCCAGAAATTCCATCTCGTGAAGGAACGACACCCCAACGACTAAAATCCGATTCGCCTCGTACCCCTCCTACGCGTTTGTTGACTGTCGCCGGAACAAAACGGAAGGCCGTAGCTAACCTTGAAACTGCTGGAGTGACGGCGTCTCCTTCCTCGAAAGAAGGTTCCCCTTTAACAAAGACGGCTGGAGACGAACCTCGCATCAAACGACGGGCAATTCAAACATAATACTCTGGACATTCGACCACCGTGCTTCTGGTTTTTCTTTTCTTGGTTAGGGATTCTTTGAGATAATAATCGCTGTATCACACTCTCGTCTTTATTGTGGCTATTTCATGTATGCACGGGTGACCTGACAATAGAAGCTTCATTCTCGTTACATAAAGCGATTGTATTCGATGTCTTTGAATTACCAACTACAGGGCTACTCGACTAGCCCCCAGTCTATCTGTCTTCCAGCCCAGAACGGGATGACGGTTTCGTCCTTGAGAGTAAGGCTGGGGAAGATTGTGTTCGGTGATTTCCGGATACGCATAATGAACGGCTGTTCTTCCTCTACTTTGTAGAATCGACGACCATTGATGGAGGTAAACGCCACAATATTGTCGAGTGCATCAAAGGAGTCCAGCAAGTGCGCTACTAGTGGGAGGAGGACGGGCGCAGTGTAGACCCCAGCCGCGCAAGGTTGGTCTGGCGTCGCCGTAGCTTTCTTTCCCACTTGATGAGGGGCCGAATCGGATCCTAGGAAAAATCGAGGGTGCCCTGTTTAGATTACCGAAGAGAATTGCCACGATAATTAGTACCATGCCGTGAGCGATACACATGAGATCAGAATGCGATTGGAATGAACAGGTATTTCAGTTTGTATGATTCAATGTATCCAAGACGCGTGCATTCTCGACGAAGGGTTGCAACTAAACACGACTCACCCTCTTTAATGACCGCCCTCAAAGCCTCGCGATCCTCTGGATATTTGGCCACGGGTTTGCAGAAGTTGAAGGATTGTCCAGCCCAGTCGTCGACGGTGAGAGCAAGATGATGGGCCGTGATTGTACATGCAACTGTTGGACCTAAGGCCTTTACGGTTTCTACAGCCTCTTTCGTGGTCGCGTGCTCGAGCACAATACGTAGATGAGGGAAATCTCGATGCAGTGCCTCAAGGTGCTTGAGAAACCGTCTCTCCGCGTTGAGGACACATGTGTTCTAGCCGTATATGTCCGTGTTCAGTACGGATACAGCCCGGCCGAATGCGGTGGGTGGAGGCAACGAGAGATGTGGGGGTACATACCGTCGTAGGGTCGGATGGAATTTCCCCATGCAGGTTCAAAACCATGTCCTCTTCCTCCATCGCTTTGAAAACCGGATAGTAAGCGATATATGATTCGATGCCACTTTCCGAGTTTGTTGTCACCCCTCTTGGGTATGATTTTACGCCTAAGCGGTCGACAATCGCGTGTCACTCCGGTAACTTGATAGACTAAAATTTGCTATTAACCTACAATTCCAGCACGCTTAGCCTTGTGGATCTCGTGCGGTGTCAACTCCGGGGAGAGATACAAGGTCATCAGGAAGCGGACGGAAGGTTCGATGGCCTGTAAGCGTGCTTGATACTCCAAAGCTTGTTCAGTACTCGTAATCGGTGGTGTTAGATTTGGCTTTCCAGAGTTGCCATATGTCAGCCGGATATCTCCAGCGGGTGGCAGCACACTACCATCACGTATGCGAGCGTAAAACCTCCCTGGCGGACATGAGGAGTAACCAAATTACAAAGTTCTCCTTGCCGAAGATGGACATGGAAGTCAGCGGGTCCGGGAATTTCCAGCAAGGTCATGGTTCGGGTCCAAGTTTAAGTGGTCATCAACCAATTCCGAGCTGCGATCCCAGCTAACTAACGGTCTTTTAACCAAACGCTTGCTCGACAGGCGGCGGGTATAAAACAGGCATAGATTCATAGGGCAGTAAAAAACGTAACCACAGAACGCCTATCCTCTCTTGCTCAACAACGCCTTGACGTACTCATAACTCTCTTCATCGATATCCGACTCTTGGACCACTACCTTCTTCAACGAGCGCGGCCCAACCCTCACAAACGACACCATCTCCACACCATCGACCTGCCTGCACTTGATCAAGTGGACGGAACTAAGATGCGCCAGATAAAAGCTACCTTCGGCTCCGTCAACAGCGACGGGACGCAATGCAGCCCCTATATACTGCGTCGTATGCTCGGTACAGTTCTTAAAGTAAAGGTGCTTGAGTTTCATCTTGTTCATTGCTTCAAAGATTTCGTTGCGAATCGCTAAAGGTTCGTAATCCTTGTCGAGTCCGCAGAGCTTGAGAGTTTCGATTGGGAGCACTCGGAGAAAGTCGCCAACGGCCTGGAGATCCTCAGACCGGCGTTTCGTTTCCGAGCCCTCGTCGTCGTCGTCCCCATCCACTGAAGCAACATCCTCATAGTTGCTGAAGTGAATGGAGACACTCATGAGTGCTGGGAGATGACGCCGATGCTGTAGACCCACCAAAGACGTCCTTAAGAGTACGGGACTCACTGTCAACGACTTGAGGTGCGCCAGCTCGAATGAACCCGGAAAGGGTTCGGCGTGCGCCGTCAAGCCTGAGTCCTCGAATGCCAGTAGGCGTAGTTTGACGATAGAGGGGAAGGACTTGCAGAGGTGAATGATCGACGTCTGTCCTAGAATGCTCCCCGTAGAAGGTCCGATGGAGAGCGTCTCGACTGTCGGAAAGACGGCACTATGGATCCATGCTAAATTGCGTAGCTCGATTTTGCGAAGAGCCTGACACTGTGCGAGGAACAGTGAGCCAGGAACCGTAGTAGGTCGCTCCTCCACAGAGCCCAAGAGGCGGATCGTTGACAAAGTTGGAGTGGCCAGCGGCCATAGTTTCCAGCATGCAGCGAGATCTTCCGGTAGCGAGAAGGAGGCTAGGACCTCAGACCATTGACGCCTAGTGGGGTCAAGGATGCGCTGCATATGCTTGAACCATTCGCTGCGAAGCGCATCGGTGTTGATGTCTTGGAAGCAGAGCGTCAGGCGGGACGTTCCAGCGAGAGTAACAATACGCTCGAGGCGATCCGAAAGGTATTTGGTGTTGATCCTGTGCTGTGAGGCAAAGTCCACATAAATGAATGCCCAGAGATCGGGCGTTCTTTCTGCAGCAAGGCGGAATTTGCGGCAGACAGCCGCCAGCACGAAAGGGGCACGCATGCCATAGTGCAGGTGGCCCTGCTTCACCCCGGAGAACAGGTGTCGCGCCCACCACGCATCCCTCCAGAAAATGAAGATTCGACCCAAGACTTCGACTGGATAGTCCCTGATACGATGGGAGCTGAAAGAGGAGTCTCGCAGGTCTCCAGACCTGAATAGCTCAAAATCGTCTGTCACGTCTGAATCCCCGCTTTCGGACATTGGCTTCCGTATGTTCGCGTGTACTATGGGGAACTGGTAAGTAAACGGAAGAACGTACGAGTCCGAATAGGAACTGAAATGGGGAGTGCCTACAGTTCTGGCTGTGAGGGACCCTATTCCCTGTTCGATTTGGGGACGCTTCTGGGGCAGGGATTTTGTGAGTTAAGCTAATTAGACTATAGGGTAAACGACTAACCTATCAAGAGTACAAGGTGACTGTTTGTGAACCTCAACTAGAGAACATATGCACACATCTCAAGCATTTTATAGCGCAATCTAGACGTCTAGAGGAGAAGTGCCTCGTGCGTCAGGGTTGCACAAGTACCGCAAGGCGAGTGTTTCCAACATACCCCGTTTGGCTCGCTGTGAGAGCGACCGATACAGGGTTGACAGCAAAATAACGCTTTGACTTTCACGGACTCAAATCCGAATAAGCATGGGTGGAGGAGATAGCGCCAAGCGATGGAGCGAGAGGCAAACGAGACAACACTCGGAGGGACGAACATATTCTGCGTTTTCACGCGATCACTGCCGTGTCATGGAGAAAAAGCAAGCTACTCCCAACGAATCGCGGCATGGCCACATTCGAGAGCCAACCGGCTGTTCGGACGCAGTGGACCCGCTCAATTGGCGTTTTGGATGGCTGGAGCAGTCACACCACCAGGCGACGTAGGCAGCGATTCTTATCGACAAGATCTCGGAGTCAAAGGCTGCCATACACGTGGGTGGTAAACCGCCAGTAAGTGATCTCCAAGCTGTACACTGCCACGGTATTTGTTACTCCATTCACCCTCCTCTAGTCGACACTAGAACGTCTTCGTGTAAAGAGGATGGCCACATAGCGCGGGTCCAGGGAAGAATAGCGACCAGGCGTATGGCACCGATAACGCTCACTGCCGCTTTATTCGGGAGAAGTGCCGCGTCAACAGACAGGCTTTGCCCCTACCACTCGACGGAGGCACCAGTCATTGTCAGGGGTGCGCGGGATGCGAACTGCCACCTACCGCAGGCTCCACGGCCTAGAGTATGGTGTGTAGGTGGAAAGCTCTGCACAGAACGATTTACACCAATGAGCCTGAGTTGTGGCCTCTGGAACATTGAAAGAGCTGTTTCGGTGCAACAAGACATTCGGAGCAGGAGCTGTGGATGGGGTTTCTAATAGGCCTATCTGGAACCTTTGAAGTAGATGCCAGGGATGTCGGATGGCTGGCTCCTCTCCAGCGCTTCAGTGAATTGGTTCTTCAGTTTCCGAGCCTACAATTCCCGAATCGTGTAAGTCCAAATGTCTCAATTTGACCGCAATCTCAGGCCGCCGGATCTTGGAGCGAGCCTCTGTCTCGGGACGTTGATACCTGCTCCTTGAATTTATACATATGTTATCGTAATCTATCCGCAATCGTCTTACATCAAGGAACCATCGTTTTGTACCAGTTCCTTCCATATGATCAATACGATGTCTATTACGATGTTTCGCGGGCCTCCCTGAAAGTATGCGTCATTTTAGAGATAAGTAGTCGTCACCTCATCCCCAAGATTATGCAAAGCGTCATTAGCGTCAAATATGACGAGCCAGTATTGTCTCGAGCGTTTATTTGTTCCTTCTCGATCCATAGGTGCTCACTTCGGATGGCGGATGAGAGCATAGGTGCACTATATTCTTATCCCAGGTCAACGGTGCTACATACAACGGCCATCAGGAAGAGATAAAGTTATCTGGTAAATAATCCGGGTTAAACATCGGACCAGTGACAACAGTCAATGGGAGAGAAGGAAAAAAAGGAGGGTATGACGAAGAAATGTCGTCCTTTTGCAAGAAAATAATGTGCAGCAGTAGACTGAGAATGGTTGTGATCGTTGAAGAAGGCAACGAAGCGAGAGTGTGTGGTTGAGGTGTGTTGTGGTACAGGATTGTGTCAATGCTGGAGCATTCTGGTTGATCGTTTGTGCTCGTTATATGCCTTGAATCCGCGTGTTTGCAGTGCCGAGGGGACTATCGTCCGTTGGTGTGTGTTCCGTGACAATGGTGACCTAGAAGGAGACAAGTATATCGAACATAGAGCCTAATCATGCATTCGTACCTGAATCTCGAGATCTTCGGCGTTGGAATGCGGCTTAGGGAAGGTACCCAGGAGTTGTCGAGACGAACCGCGTCGACCATGACCAATGAAGGAACGACTACCACTGCCTTGTATTTCCTGCCTCTGAACTTGGTAGGCAGCACTAAGGCGGTTGATATCAGGGAATGATGGCTCTGATTTTTCACTTGTGGGTGTGGTGGCGACAGTGCTCCCGTCCACAACAGGCATGTGATCCTTTGGAAGGTATTCATAGGTGTTGGGAGAATACGGAACCGTATTGAAAGGACATATAGTGGAAATAGATGAGTCTGAGTTCTGCCCGCTGATGACGGGGAAGGTGTTGAGATGAGTGGCTGATTGACTCCGCCCAAAAGTAAGGTCGGGTTTTGATCGGTTTCTCTTGAGCTTTTCCTTAAACATGATGACGGGTGATGGGTATGAGATGTTCTTTTCCGACGCGATTGGGGCATCTGCACCCGCATGAGGATGAGGGCCATTTTCCTTGGTTTGCGAGATTGCAAAGATGACGAGAGCGTTGATAGTGACCTTGGGTAGTTTAATATGAAGGATTTATGCTACTAAAGTATGCTTACATCTGATGTGCAGCTTGCCAGGCAAACCTAAACACGAAAATTAGCGGTCGAGCATAGGAGCACACTCCACATACCCATGCTAGAAATGAATCAATTTGGTGTTAAACTGAACTCGGTGGAGCTACTCACCGAGCTGTTTGCCGTGTAGGGTGGTAAGGATGGCAATATTGATGACTGATGTACAAAGGGCGGCGGCGGCGGCGCTATTCGAAGATTAGCGATAATATGAAATAAACGAGCTCTTCTATTACATACATGCAAGTTCGAGTAGCTAGGGATCGCAACTTAGCGTTGGAAAGCCGCCTGTAATAAAGAGGCCACACAAATAATCCAGTCAGGAAGATGTTGAGAAAGATATCGTAGGTTAGTAGAGGAATTGTTGCAATTTTACGGAGCCCTATCACACAAGTGTGGTCCTCTCGGAAGTAGCCAATACGGGCTAGATCACGTGTGAGAGTAGAGCTCAGACGCGGTCAGATGAGCTTACCAATCAGCATCAGAACGAAAACGACCAGATATCCGATGAGTACAAAGCAGCATACGAGCCATACCCTACTCTTCAGTCGCCGGATTGACTTTCCGGCGCTCCAGACAACGTGCACCTGAGGTAGATCGGACCGGAGAGCTGATAGAAGAAATCAATATATTTACCTTCTCCGCAAGGAAGATATAAATAATAATCTTGCTTGAGGCGTAGCTGGGCCTCGGTCAGCCAACGAAGAGGCAGCTGAGTGATACTCTCACAAGAAGATGCAGAGATAAATGCCTGAAAGACAGGCTCCGATATTGAGCGACATCCCAACACCATTTACGACGACACCCGCTATCCGCATTGTGAGTTTGTTGACGCATGAAAGAGAATGCTGATGACAGACAAGAAAAGACGAAGAGCCATCTGTGTCTTTATGAGCCTCAGTTGGTTCTGGGTTTATAGGGGAGCACTTACGAGTCAGCAAAAATAGCAATGATGCAAAACCTGGAGACTTGTGAGTGAACTACGCCCGTTGTGTCGCTACAGTGACTCGCTTTGCAACATTCATGTTTGTCACAAAAATACGACGGGAGAGACATGCGGCTAGGATTGAACAACCTAAAGACGGTGGATGCGATGAGCAAAAGAACTGGTTGGTCAGGGGGGGTTGATCAAAGGAGACGTGCCTAGAAGATGAACAATGGTCGACAAGATTTGATGACCATGCGTAGAGAAGAGAACAGGCTGAGTACTTCCATCGTCTGTAGAAGGGTGTGATAACATCGTTCACGGAGAACTAGACACGACGAGCAGTGGGATGTGTAATGAGGGATCCAAAGAGAAAGAATGGACGCGCTGGTAGGCAAATAAAACACCCTCAAGAAGTGAGAACGAAACTAGGGAGGGCGTGGAGGGGACCAGGATGCGAAGGCGCGAGTGGCCAGCCGTCTAGGTCTGCTTTGCAGAGTGGTTCCTCCATCTGAGCGTTTTTCAGAGGGCGATGAGACCATAAAACATCATAGTTCGTGATGAAGAGAAATAATTATATCAAATACAATGGTTCAATGACCAGTTGACCGAGAGTTTGGTGACATCAACTTGCGTGGAGACTTTAAGTTCAGACTCTGGATGTAAATATGTCTTCAATGTTATTTCCATGATGTTATAAATCGATTCCATCCAATTTCAAGTGGCATTCGTCCCTTCCAATTTGGTCTGCGGACGACGTTGAGGACAACAGTGGTGATGGGGGCTGGATGGCCGTGGAACTTGGACTCGATCGCCGCCAGAATGGCACCTAGCGGTGATGACTTGAACGCAAACTTCATAGAAGAAAGGTAGATACAATCAAGCAGTATTGTTCTATTTGCTCAGAGAATATCCGTAATAGCCACATCGCCGCCTTTGCAGCGGCCCTCAAGGCTGAAGAGGACAGCTCGGACCCAGAAGCCTCTGGTGCAAATTCCCCTATAGTCCCACCTACTCCAAGAACACATCCAAGAGTACGAAAGATTAGCGCAATGAGCGACTTTGCACCAATCCAGCAAAGAGTCAAGCGTAGTGGGTATGTCATTAGCGAAGCTGCCTGAGGTATCTCCCCTAATCTTCCCAGGAGGAGAAAGCGAGTCAAAAGTGCTCCACAGAGGGAATTTATTTTCCAACTAGCACGTTGGCCATTACTGGTTGGACCCTAAATTGTGAATGCGTGGCAATCCGCTGACAGCTCTAAGTTTCTCCTTGCAGTAGTCATATTCGCCCAATTCGGTCTCTATGTCGCTATAAGACAAGTGGTTAACACTATAGAATGGTTATTTGCCTGTCAGTTAACTGAGCCTTCAACGATGTTCCGCTGACTGGTAGACAGGGCGGGGAAGGAAGGGTGTTTTACGACAGAAACTAAGAGGGGCTCAAAATTATGACCAATGGAAGGAGGCAGCTTCAAAGTTAGATGAATATCTTGGCTTTAATACTTGGAAACG
>WSTQ01000331.1:0-16529 GCA_019627725.1 Serendipita sp. 401 | reverse complement strand
AACTAGAGCTCAAGGGACTCGAAAAAGAGAGCCAAAAGACCAACGACAGTTTTGCATCGAGCTCACAGCAGACGTATGCTGTTGGTACCATCTTCTACAATTACTATCACGTCTAGCTGACCGATTTGTAAGACCGAGTCCACTGAGGAATCCTCCTATTCCGATGAGCACGAGTCCCCGAAGCCGTTGAAGAAAGCCCAACGAAAGTCTGAAGGACCTCGCTATTGTCCGAGAGACATAACGAAGAATGTGGCAATCAAAAATAAGAAGCAAAAACAAGTGGTGAAGCGCAAGCGAGGGCAAGGGAGATTCGTCTGTAACATGGATGGGTGCGAAAAGGGTTTGTATACTCACTCCTCGCATCTGCTTTACTGTCGACTAACTTCCTGGTAGACTTTGCACGAGCAGACGGGTTAAAGCGACACCAAATAGCACACCTGAAGCAAGGGAGTACGTTTGGACGTCCTCTCCTTCCTGGATTCTACACTGACTTTTAGTTCTAGCGAGTGTATGCCCCTTTTCTAGTTGCAAGAAGGAGTGTAGCCGATTCGACAATGTGTTTCAGCACCTGAATCTATGTCATGGTGTGACGACGGATTGTCCTCATTGCCAGCAGAGTTTCAGTAAACCCGATATGGTACGCCATTTAGTCGAAGTCAATTCGGCGTGCCATCCCTCTCGTTTTGAGAATGGAGCTCCGTCGTGAAGCCAGCCCAATACGCAAATGGATATCCAACCCCCCTACGAACCTCTGCTATCATCGTCGCGAAACCTCATACCTCCTATTCGTCTCTCAACATCTATTTAGTCATTTCATTCCCCATTTCGGCATTATCAAACCGGACGAGATGATCTCGATCAAATCCCATGTATAACCCCTCATTCAAACCTTCAGCATCCAGTTATCCTGCAAAATCCACTCTCCATTGTTTCTCGTCGCATCAGTCACTAAACATCTCGCCCTTCAAAAGTCAATCTCCCGGGATCGCGCCGTCTTGCTTATCTCTTCTCCTTTCGACTCTGGGAATTTATGCTACCCTATGGAGGTCTCGGGTCAAGTCTTACCTTCGGGACAGGTCTCCCCTCCCCCCCCTCTCCCTCCCCACCGGCTCACCCTTCACATCACCCCCTCCTGACACCGCCACAACCAAAATTTCTCGTCTTTTTTTGGTTCGGTTTGTTGACCTCTTTCTCCTCGCTCCCTTATGCGCTGTTTTCTCCTGATCATCACTATTGGCGAATTTTGCCCAAGAGGTGGGATCCTCATCCCTTCTCTGAGAGGCTTGTATGTACCTGGTGGTATCCCCCGCCTACAGTGTTGAGCATTCTTCCTCGTGTTTCTCGGACAAAACAAATATTGTTGTGAATACCAATGTCTTGAACATACACCTTTGTGCTACGGAAAATACACTACTGTTAGGTGTGCCCACTCTCACGAAGAGTGGTATCCGTTATGTCCCGACGATCCAAACAACATGGCTTTCTTGTTGTCGCGATTGTATTCGCCGTATGATCGACACTGTATTGCATAAATGGTGACATCCTGGTAGATGAGGTAAAGAAGATCAGAGGGGAACAAAATATGGTCAGCGATATCGGCCAAAAATCAATCTACCAGATTGTTCAGCGGGAACGAGAGGGATTTGGCGGGATTTGGAGGGAATGAGAGGGATTTAGTGGGATTTGGAGGGAATCCCAGGGATTTCGAAGGATTCGGAGGTATCTGGAGGTATCTGAAGGGATTTGGAGGGATTTGGAGGGATCTATTTACCGCTGATTCCTTCTAGTTCCCGGGGATCTGTTGCCGAGAGTGGAGGACCCTAGTCACCACTACTTTGACGATCCCTCCAGTTCCCTCCGATGTAAATCAATATTTTCAAATTAATTTTAGTGTTTCCCATGCAGCATGAAGAAAAGCACGGTTAAGCTCAATACGAGGGCGCCCACGCCGACCTGTGGGGATTGACTGAGCAAGGTATTGAATCGGTGTCTGTTGTTGCTGTGGCCGATCCGTGACCTCTTCGATCCGTGTCCGAATAAACTCGCTCAGGGCGCTCAAGCAGTTGTGAAGAAAGCCAAAATCTGGCTCTGATAACTGATCAAAATCCTAAAATGGATTAGTAAAAATTCCCTCTGGTTCCCTCTGGCTCCCTCTGGTTCCCTTACTCTCAATCCCGCCAGTTCCCTCTCGCTCCCGCCAATTACCTCTCAATCCCGCCAGCTCCCTCTTGATCCCTCTAATTACCTCCCAATCCCTCCAGATCCCCGGGATCGCACCAAATCCCAGGGATTCCCAGGTAACAGTGGTGAGGCAAGTGACTTTTGGCCGATATCGCGGCTCAAAAGGAAGGTCAGCTCTCCTCCACCTGAAAGAAACTATTATCTTAGTCGACAGAAAGTTGTCTCGATCGGCTCGCTCCTTCTCTTTGTTCCCTTTATTATCCAGATGGAAAGTATATATTGACAAAAGTCAGGTCGTCAGAGTCTAAACTAGAGTGACTTGGTTACTTAATCACCCTCCTGGGGACAGAAGGCATTTACGAAAATAAAGGGATTGCATAACAAAGCACCTTTGGAACATTCCACCCAACCAGTCTCTACAGGATCCAAGTGTAACCAAACGTTATCGCAGTGTCCACTTGTGAATGGTTTGCCCCTGTCGTCATCGCATAACGTTATCTCTTCCCTTTTGACTCACGTTAGGTGGGCAGCTAACTGTCCTGGTACTTATGGTTATCGTGCGTGTCGCATTACTACAGAAAAGGGCACTAAACATCATATGGGTCGACCCCTCATCGGCCACCTACGTTGTAAATGACCTCCCTAAACATACTCCGTTTTCCACGTGGCTTAGGTCAAAAGGACACCACGGCCATTTCGATGAAATCAAATTTCTAAAGTATCGGACGGCCCGACCAGGGAAATGGGCTGGCATGCCGACTGGAAAGCCCACAAGGTTCTTACCGAGTATGGACAAAGTGGGCAGTTGAATCACGTATGCTCCCTCTTATTTCGCTTACTTTGGTACGACCTGGTGAGCAACATGAGGATTATCTATGGAGGTATGGGTCCATAGTCACTCGACTGTCAGTGTCTGTGCCGTAAATGATTTGATAGGTGGCGCGTATGCGTGGACTGATGTCCGTTGGGATATAGATTATTTTCGATTCGATGTTTCCAATTAATCTGTAGTGTTGCCTTGAAGTATTAACAGCCTGGCAACAAAGCAAAAAAGAGGCCGTCCTAATTTTTGAACGCGAACAACAGTCGAAACTGGCTCGATACCAATAAAAGGGGGTCATCCAAGGTCCCTTGGGAAATTTCTGCGTTCCACCTGACGGGCTTTCCCTCCAACTCTCCTCGCTGTCCAATGCCTGCGTGCTGCGTACTCCATCCCATGAACAACGGTCAGCAACACAATAACCAAGGTAAGTTTGGGTTCCACATCTTTCTCTCTTGGTGATACGATGTGGATCTGAACGCTGTTCTGATTTGCTCTGGGTCGCCTTCGCCTTCGCCCTCTCTCAACCCCCTTTCCATCCCTCGTCGGCGCTCTCGACTCGAACTCTATCTAGCACGTGAGTCTCATTTCATCCTGCTTGCTCATTCTTTCTCAACCTTGCGCACCTCTACCCCAGCTCTCCAGAACCCAACTGGAGTGCCCGTCGCTACTACCACCATCAACGCCACCAACGTAGAAGGGCCCTCAAGCACGAGCACAAACGCACCACCTGTTGTGCTCAAAGAAAGTGAGTGATTAGTTCAGCATTAGCTACGACAAGAGTCCCAGAGGCTGACCGAACTCTTCACCCTTGCTTGTGGCAGATCTTGTAATTACGTGGGACGGTCCAGGAGGGTGAGCTAACTGCTCTTGATACCCGTTTATTTTCTCTTTATGCTGATTGAATGCCGCGCAAACGTTTTGTTGACGACGCCGACAACTCGGTCTGACGCGTGAACTTGCTCACTCTGCTCTCGCCACGTCCTCCCCTGTCATTGCTTTGCTTTTGTCACCTTCCTTCGTCGTCATTCCCCCCCCCCCCCCCCACTTGGATTTGCTATGATAGAACGTTTAGCGGATGGGATCTCGACGATGATTTTCCTTGTGTCTAAACCATAGTCCCCAAAGAATGTATCGTAAAAAAGAAAAAGTCACTTCGAGTATGATTTCGTTGTGATGGATATGCGCCTATGCTCAATTATAGCTGATACCGGCACTTTGGATCGTGCAGCCAGTACCTGTCTACTCTCAGATGAATGTAAGCTCAAGGCAGGCTAGAGGCCAAACGATGATTATAGACCTGTGAATTGCGCAATTTTTCCTCTGGTAATGCTCCTTGGCGGTGATTGGACGCAAGGGTAAAGGCCGGGCACAGAGACTGACGATGCGGAGGTTTACTTCCACAGCTCGAGGCTCAATAACCAGAAGATATAAGTTATCCGGGATCTTATAAAAACAATGGCGATGAGTGACGAGGTCCACGACACAGGGTTGGCCTGAGAGCAAGAGGTAGACGATGATCTTGCCATATTATAGGGCATTCGAGTATAGAGTGAGGTGGCCTTTTAGGAATAGTGTGGATGTTTCAGCAAGTATTGTACTGCTGTATTGAAGGAGCGCTGACAAAGAAGGAATGTGCTGGGCGCAATGACCGATGAGTTAGAGGTTAGACACCTGACTCCATGAGATCGAGAGAGAATAGGCCATGGGTAGGGGATTCTGAACAGAATAATATGAGCTAGAAAAGAAATCAGAAGAGGAGGCTACAGAAGCGGCAACTTATGAGATTATCCAGAAGAGAGTGAGTGAAGAACAATTTTACCGCAAAGCGGGCCTTTCATAGAATAAGACCTTCCTAGTCAGTATTAGAGAATTTTTAGATGGGTTTGCTGGTGTGGAACTGGTGGCCCGTTGTGCAAGGTCCAGTGATCGATCGAACCTATCAAGATGGAGAGGATGAGTTCAAACTGCGATTGTATCGCGGTTAGCCCGCAACTACGATAACATGCCTGGTTTAAAAACTCTGGGAAAACGACAGCTTTTCAAGAAGCTCTTCGTGCAATCCTTCCCTCCAGCAAGGAACGGCCCCTCCCTGTCTCTTTGATCGGGTCTAAGTCTCCACCTTCGAACATCGAACAGAACAGTCAGATGAATCAAGGTAAGAGTTCAAATACCCGTTAACAGCCATTCTATGTCGTTGTCGTCGCCTTCATGATCGCCTTTGCACCACCTTCTGCTGTTTCCACGGTGCCCCCACGCATTCACGGCACCAATAAAACGCCAACACCCTCTCCCCATGATTCTATGCTGATATACGTTGAAAAGCTAACGCGGCCAACACGATCCTCAACGCGAACGGCCAACTCCTGGTGGCGCCGCCTCCACAACCTTTACCCCCATTGCCCCCCAATGGGACCACCAACGACGCCAACTCATCTACAATTATGAGTGGAAAGCCAGAGAAAAGTAAGTGGGACTATCTTTAAGGAAAATCGGACCCGAGTGAGCTGATCGTGTGTCCCCTTTTACTATCATATCTGCAGCTGTCGTCGTTGCTTGGAGCGGGCCAGGCGGGTAAGCATCGCAGCTCTCTTGTTTATGTTCTCCTTGCATTTGATATCTATCTTTCTCCTTCCGCCTGTCGCTCGTCAAACATAGGATTACTGACGACATCTGTTTACCAGGACGTTCGGTGGATGGGAGCTAGACGACGATTTCCCCTTTGCTTAGTAGCACCCAAGTTTCATAGATCGCTAGAAAAACGATTGTGCATTTCAGTATCTACCTCTGTGTGTGTTCAACAACTCATTCATAGGCTCACTGTCTGTCGTGTTGAGAACACATAAATCAAACTCTTCCGTCCATGTATGGGTCTCATACGATCTTTCTCTTGAAACGATTGGTAGGAACTATCTATGGAAGCGCGTTTTATCGAAGCGATTAAAAAGAATTTCGGTATCGACGACTGAGCAGCATCAATGCGGTTTCAAACTAAGGCGGCGTGTTCCAAGGGAGTGAATGAGACAGAGCGAGTTACGATGGTGTAGCTTTTTGTGTTTTTCGGACGTGGTCGTTTGGATGTCGTGTCCTAAACGTCGCTTCTGAAGTAACCCCGAAGAGGTGGTCTCGGTCAAAGTACAGTTCTGCGTGTGGCACCCAGCTCGGTTCCGACCCACCGCTTCATCCATTTTGCCGCGCACATTTGATATCTTCATTTACTCGATAATTCACAGACGATCGATAACTGACGGAGAGTGACGCAACTTGTTATTGCTCTCATCGCCTGACTGAACAATCTCATTTATACTCATATACGATCAATGGAATCGGTCGAAACAAAAACTCTCACACCATCCCAGTGCATACGAATCCCAATGACAGGAAACGCGCCGTTAATGGAAATCTAGTACAATAATTGCTTTGTGGGCGTGAGCTCTTTGCACCTTCATTGGCCGGGAGGACGGATTAGTCAAAACATCTGGCTGATGTAGGCCTACTGGATCGATAAAAGGACGACTATCCGAGGTCCCTGGTATTTCCCTGCCCATCCCGACCAACGGAGTTTCTCCTCGCTGCTCACTGTCTGCGTGCTCCATCTCATGAACAACAACCAGCAACAGAATAACCAAGGTGATTTTCACTCTCCTATCTTTCCCTCTTGGTAATGTGGTATGGATCTGAGCGCTACTCTGATTTGCTCCGGATCGCCTCTCTTCCCCCCTTCCATCCTTCATTGGCTCACTCGACTCGAACCCAATGCATAGAGAGCGTGATTCCTATTTCATTTTACTCTCTTGCTGTTTCCCACTCTAATGCACGTCCACAAGCTCTCCAGAACCCAACAGGAGCCCCTCTCGCCATCATCACTACCAACGCAGAAGGGTTATCTAGCACGAGAACGAACGCTCCATCTGCTATGCCCGAAGAAAGTGAGCTGATATTTCAACTCTCTACGTGATAAGAATCCAGTAGGCTGACCCACCTCCTCACCTTTGCTTGTGGTAGATCTTGTAATTACGTGGAACGGTCCAGGAGGGTGAGCCAGCCTCATTTGACACGTTCTATTTTCTCGTTGTACTGATTAAATGGTGTATGAACCATCTGTTGACGACGACAACGACTTGGCCTGGGCTTGCGATCTACTCTCTCCTGTCCTGTCCTTGTCCTCCCGTTGCCTTCACCATCATCTCTCCGTCATTCTGCTCCACCTACCTGTCTTTAATACGACAGAACGTTTAGCGGATGGGACCTTGATGATGACTTCCCCTGCGTCTGAATCGGAGACCCGGAGGTAGGCGATGAGCAACGAGGGACGGATACACAGTAAGCAAATGATGAGAGAGCGAATTCGACGCTGTGATTGGTTGATGGAGGTGGTCGATTGAATGCCGTGCTTCCAGTGTCCCTTCCTGTCTGGATGTTCTCATGTTTGCCTCCTGCCTGCCGTGGGTTAGTCTAAGTTCAATTCCATTCCATTCCGCATCGCCCGTTTGCCAGTCCAAATAAGTCGTCGTTTCTTTGATTACGCGATAGAACGTTAGATAACCAACAACTTATAGAATAAGATATATATCCAGGGGGCTACACCGAAGTACTAGTTTCAACTGCTTTCTCAGCGTAGGAATCTCCAAAATAGTTACACTCGGCGTTATAATCGAGGCCTAACCTCACTCCTGATATGTTGCTTCTTTAGTTTTTCCTCGCATTGATCGCGTCAGTCTCTCTCGAGTGGACAGCGAGATAGGCAAGGATATTTCTTGCCATTTACGGATTGTGGCCCAGTGCTTACTGGTGTGTTTACACACTCTCGTTATCATTTTATAATATTTATAAATTATTTATAAGTCACCGAGCGTGTCCCTTCCGTCAGTACAATTGGAATTCGGTACTCTTCCTCCGAATCAGGAATGGAAAGGCGCCCGGAGCACCACTTCTGTCTACTGCACACAAAGAGGCTGGATAGATCAATACATCATATAAAAACAGCCCCATGAGGCACTCTTGCCCGAATGGCAATACTCGACGGCGTATGTACATCCTAATGCCTGGACTGAAGTTTATTATGAAGGGTTGATTGTAAGCACAAGAATAATCACGAGTTCTCTCTTAATCAGGGCTGAAATCCACGCAGACGATCACTGGTCATTCCCTGATGAGCCACTGGTGGTTATTTCTCTTGGGAGTTATCCGGCTGTCCAATAACTCAGGGATGTTTCGTTCTTTCCCACACAACATATTTCGATTGAATGACTTCCCAATTATCTTGTTTTTTTCTTTTTCCTTTTTAATTTAATTTTTAATTATTATTCCAGATGTCTTTGTCCCCTTTAATAGTCGAAGGTTTACCGATCCTGACCTGGTCACAGTTGCTTGGAGCGAGCAGCCACTTTGGTCAAATCCTCGGAACCAAGTCGAAACCTAACCAGTTCGTCGCTATCAGCCTTCCGTAAGATTCGGGTCCAGTTTTGTAGCCATTGACGTTTCTTTCAGTTCATCTCCACCGGTACAATATCCATATTTGGACTGAACAGCCGACTTAAGTACTCCTGCTTTCCTTCCGATACGATTAACAAACAAGAGAGTATGTCTGCAATGGAAGGTGCTGGTACTATTGGCGGACGTAGAGTATCTTTCCAACCGCCGAGATTAGTAGTAGACGGTAGGATCGGTGCGAGCGTTATAGGCAGATGCAGGAATCTCGAAAATAATCATGAAGCAATAACAATAAGACATCCGTCCGGTACGCTTCTTTCTGCGGTGACTATACAGTTCAATCCACTAGAATAAACAGCCGTGCTGTGTTCATGTCGATCAACCGGTTAGTTATCCCAAATAGCTCCATTCGATCCATTCCCACTGGATCTCAACATAAGGTCAACGCATAGGGGCAGGCGCCGACAAAGAACAACGAATTAAGTAAGTCTACGTCTCGTGTCATCGTTTCAGGACTCCGTATGGCATCTTCCACCAATACTTTATCTTTCCCATAGCGGTGCTGATAATCCTAAACGGAAGCGCCCAAGTGTTCCCCTCAATGCTCGATCAGAAAATATCCCGGCGGCAACTGAACCGACGTTTTCAAGTGAAATGATAATAATTATCGTATTATTTTTTGATCTGCTGAATGTTCCGCATACAATGCGCCACCGATTCACCGATATCCCCAATTATTATTTCTTCGTAGTTGGAAGGCAGAGATTTCCGCTCAATCTCAACCGTACTCAACGCACGAATAATCTTACACTTGGCTCTGATGGTTTCCATCTGCACAGACGTTTCCTATTCAAGGATATAAAATAAAATAAAATCCAAAATAGCTCGTTTTTGAATCTGTCAACCCCATGTTGTCGTCTTCAATTGATCCTTCGATAACCGATCAACTGATATGTCGCAAATTGTCTGTGAGAGGAAAATGGCCTTGAACGATGCCACCGAAGCTACAACCCAAGGTAGAAACTCAATTGATTTAGCCTTGAAAGGCTGGATGTAAGACGAAAGTTGTAATTCTGACAATAGGCGGGAACCTCCCCGTCTTGGACAATTTTTTTTTTTTTTTTTTTTTTTTTTTTTGTGAGGTTTTTATTGTGCTCCACCTAGGTTTTTACACATTCTCTTTCGTTACGTTTATGCGTGCTTGAGTTTCTGCGTGATCTGTCGAGTGAAAGAAAGATATCTACAGTTGCCCGACCTGGGGGCATCGTTCGTGCTGCGGTGCTCTGTTTCCAGCTTAAGGACATTCACTTATCCCGAGGGAAGCTTTACGTGGTTATTTCATCTTCCTCGCTGTCATTGATCCTTTTTCTCTATTATACGTACATTTATTCAATTCCGTTCAGTGGCGCAACTGGCCCATTTAGTCGTATTTCCAATTTGTTGGAATAATTTATTATTTATTTATTATCAGGGTACCAAATCTCGTAGATACCTGGATTAAACCGTATGTTCAATCTGTTAAATTAATTTTTTTATTTATTTATTTATTCCACGGGTGCTTCTTCTCGTAGAGAGTGAGGGTACAACTATATAACAAACCCAACCCAACCCTCAATCCTCTGTCTCGAGAATTTCCCCTGCTCTCGCGCCTCTGTCTCCAGTCTTCTACAACTCTTTGTTCTCGTGGAGCACCGGTTATCGAATACTACTCTGCCCTTGGGACGAATACCCCGTCCTATCCACCCGTCACTCTGCAACAGGTCTCACCAAAGTCACGAGTTAGGTTTTACCTTCTCCCCTTCGATCCCCACCTCTCGTCATCTATCCTCGAGACGACTATGGACAACGGGCAAAATAACCCACCCAACCAAGGTAAGTTCTTTGGTGCTTCCTTGTACGTTCGCGACCCTTTCTCTGATCGCCTCGCATTTCCCTCCCTTCCCTGGACTACGACTACATACTGACCCATTGCCTCTTGAACGTCTGCTCACTCCACTTAACCTACAGCGCCTCCAGCGGGTAGGTGTAACCAATTGACCTGTACGATGTCTCCCTCTGATCCACCTTCGATAGCTGCCAACGCGACTGCTAATCCTAACCTCCAAATTCAGCCAACTATACCCATCAACGGCGGCAGCGGTGACGACGGCACGAATGGAGGATCGAACGACAGTGCGGACGAGCAGCACGCCCCTGACAGAGAGCCAGAAGAGAGTGAGTGGAGGATCATTCATCGACTCGTCCAAAAGACTGATCCTTTGACCATATATTGCAGATCGCGTCGTGACCTGGAACGGCGTCGGAGGGTAAGTCTCCGTTGTCTCCCCTCAGACCACATAATCTCTTGTTATGGCAACGGTGATCGCTGACGACGAGCCAACTACTCCCTCATTCCTTGACTGCAGCACTTTTGGCGGATGGGACTTGGACGACGACTTCCCCTGTGTCTGATCTGATGCGAAACGCATCGATAATCAGTTTTTAGTGTTTCTTTTCTTTAGTACTTTAGTACATCTATGACAATATGTTCTGCCCTTCTTACTTTCACAATGACCCCCGCTACCCGACAGAGACCGAGATTAAAAGTTGAAAAAAGGGATCAAGGTCCAGTTGTCTCTTGCTTGCTAATATCTCCCCGCAAAGCGAAGTGGTCACCAAGTCATCCGAACATCGTTTGCGTCGACGTGCGCTATAGACCCCGGCGTGAGAGTGATAAGGGTACTATTAGATTAGCGAAAGCGAGTTCCGTTTCTCAAAGCGATCATCTGTTGCGCGGCCGCATCGTCTAAGGACGAACGACGTTGCGCAAGGTCCAAGGGCTTGTTCCACCCTGTTCCACCTATGGCCTTGGAACTCCATCCCGCCGAAGCCACATCAGCCTTTTTAACATCGCTGACAACAAATTATCCTCTATTCACGAGCTCAATGACTAGATCGACGACCACAAAGGTATTAAACCCTTATTGTTGATCAGCCGATGGATAAACGCCTACAATTGATGCAGGATGAAGGCGATCCATCTTTACCCAGGAAACTTCGAAGGAAGATTGGGACGAGATTGATATCCAGAAGCTAGTTGAAAAGCATGGATTACCTCAACTGATATCTACAGCACGAAAAGTGATTAATCCCACTGTGGAACTTGCCTGGTTTCAATCAGATTCGTTTTGTCGATGGATCCACTTCTTTTAAAAGAAACCTAAATGTGACAGGGAGTCTACACTGCTCAGCACTCATGTGAGTCACTAAATGCATTCTCGTCTGCTGAAATCCACGGTTATTTCCGGATGATAAATAGAGCATGATTAATATAAAACGAGAGGAAAGTCATTATCTGGCTTCCACCCACCAAATGTCTTGTTAGAAAGCCGCAAAAATGTCGTGAGCGATCAAATCTTTAGACAGGTGACATTTGAAGAAGAAGAAAAAAAGTATCGAATGCTCAATGATGAAGAACGAGGAGAATGATCACTCGCCCACTTGGTCCACTCCAGGTGACGACGATGTCTCTGTGCGGAAGGAAGCAATTGTTGATCAGCTCACGCGACTCGTCGTCCCCGAAGGCGAACCTGCTTACTGTTCTCTGGCTGCGTTTGCGCAATAGAAGACGAGTTAATCTCGTTTATACTGCTGTCAGTGGGAAAGGGAGGAGGTTGGCCGTTCGGATTAAGCGTTACGTTAGCTGCATTGACTGCGTTGGCTATTGGAATGTATCAGTAGACCTGTGTGTCTGTATATGAGTGATATTGGTGCTCGCTCATGTACCATAGCGGCAGGGGTCGGTGAGAGAAGGGTAAACGGAGTAATGCAGTGACGAAGCGGACGAATGGCTCAAAATGAGAGCTTGGAATGGTTCAAGACATTCTTCGTCTTCTCGATCTTTGTCCCCATCACCGTCTTCGGCCTGTTCGTCTCTCTGAACGTCATCTCTCATTCGCATTGCCCTATCGCCTCCCGTCTTTGGTGTTACTCATCGCGCTTATACCATGTGAGTGAAACGCCAAGGTTTCTCGCCCATAAATATATGCTAACGCATACTGAAAGCTCAAAGCAGCGAACGCACCTTTCAATCAAATGGTCCCCTACTGCCACCGCCACTACCACCGGCTTACTTTGATCATTGACATCGAGCGGCGGGAATGAATGATGGGACGGGCGGCATATCGCAGACGGAGAGCCAGAGGAGGTGGGTTGGAGGGTCGTCCAAGAGCTTTTCTGCAAGACTGATCCTGTGAACACATGTGTACATCGCAGATCTCGTTGTGAAATGAGAAAGTGTTAGAAGGTAGGTCCTTGGTTTACTCTCTTCAGGTTGCATTATCCCTCGTATCATGATCATGCGGTTGATGACTTAACGTTCAGCCGCCGAACCTTCTGCGGAATGAAGTTGGACGACAACTTCTCGTTTGCCCGATCTAAATCGTGGACTATTTTTGCAATGCCTCTTTCATTTCTGGTATCTTTCCATACCTGAGCATACCCTACTCTTTCCGTTTCATAGTAACAAAGATAGAAAAGAAGAGTGGAAAAAAAGGAGATCAGGAAACGATAGTAAAATCACTCATCCTTCCATCCGACATTCCTTCACCGAGAGAATTGGTTTTGATTTTTAAGTGTGTCTCAATGCAATCCGCTCGTTGTTTGCACCAGTGGAAGACATCGACTCTCCATGTGAGAGTGAGTGGGTAAGGCTACCAGTAAAGCGGGAAGGGGGTTCAGCGTCGCACCCAACGGATCGGCGGGGGTTACGGTCCAAGGTTTGCGCTCCACCTTTCTCCATAGTTGGGTGGCGAGCCATCATAAATACGAACGAAAGCGAAAGAGAGACATCAACGTCACCCTCCGCAGTCCCATGATGTGGAAATGTTTCTTCCGCCGTGTGGACCTGTTTCAACTTTCTCTATGCTTGAAAAAAGGAGAAAGAAAGACATTATTAAGGACTCGAACGAACGCATAGCATGTTTATCCATCATTCCTATACTACTGTCACGAATAAGAACACCATTACCTTGCATTAGAATAGAATTACCACGGGTGGTCATTGCGTCTAACCGCGTCTTGGAGACGCGCATAGACATGCTCCAGACGTGAAACATGCGCATAAACAGTCAAAAAATGGGTTTACGCGTGAAAACGCGTGTTTTTACGCTAATGGACGTGCCAGCCATTATACCCGGAATGTTGCGATGCCCACAAGTTCGAAGGTACGGCGAGATCCCTAATAAGAGCGGCGAGAAAATTCTTGGAGCCGACCCGAGAATGTTTTTTGACTGCGAAAAGCTGATAAATGCCCATGTCACATTGACTAGATGTTCGTTCGCGTTGGATATGTGTGTTGTCGCGCCTTGTTCCCTGATTTTACATATACCTCGAACTCCCCGAGGGGAGTTCTCTGACTCCTCTTAGCTTGCAAGTAATTCTTCGACGTTTTTAGGGTCGAGCGGATGAGGGTCTACAACTGTATGCTACGCCGGACGAGGGCACCGCTTACCATTCGACCATTTCCCTTTGTCTAATCTGAATTGGTAATTCTTGGATTTATTTACCTTTTTTCTAGTCGATGGATGATGCTCTGTGAGGCTTATGAGGATGAATCAAATGACTCTCATTCATCCTCGCGGGATTTCCTATTTAAAGGAGGAGACTTTTCCAGAGACTTCTATGTAGCCCAGAAAACGCACCTCTCACCTCATCGACCGTCGTAACCTCATCAGCCCATTGCCGCTCTAATAATCCAGTCGAAGGAAGCAACGGCCAAGAGATTAAGAGATTAACTTCTCTGATTGAATAATAATGGCCAGTCCCCTGACACCTCAAGGTACGAATGGCAGGGCTAATAGTATACTCACCTCCGTAGACCCCCCATCCCCACTCACGGCCGCCTGGCTGGACACCTGGCTACTCGACGAGACACTCGACCCTGAAGTACGCCATTCCCCGTTTTCGACCGCTGACATAATCCGAGAAAAGGCCAGTTCTCATTTTACCTTGTATAGGAGACCCCCTTAGGGAGTCACGATGACACACAAGCTCAAGGAGACCAGGGCTCTGGTGTTGTCGAAATAGCCGAATCGGCTCAAATACATGTAAATACAGAGGACCACCAGCGTTACGTGACTGGGCCAACGGCAGCTCTGTTGTGGAACATCTTCTATGTCCCAGATAACTCACCGGTTCCTCTGACGGAATCAGGTGAACCCACCAACCCATCCAAACTCGTAGCATGTTCCACGACAGCAACCACCGACACTGCGGCACAGGTGTGGCAAGGGACGGCAGCGGTGGCTGACTTCGAAGCTGCAAGGGAGGGAATGGCAGAGGAACCAGGGGTCACCGTCGCGTCCGTCAGTACCAGCATGCACTCTCTTATCTTCTCCTTTTTATTGTTTCATCTTTTACTTCTATTCCTTTAATGCTTATTCTTATCCTTATCTCTATTTACTTTTTTCTTCCTCTTTTTTTTTTTTTTTTTTTTTTTTTTTTTGATTTGCCATTGTTTCATTTCCGGAAGGTTCAAATCGTCTCTCCCGATCTCGCCATTGTTAATAGACTCTCAATGTCACTGACGAATCATCTTATAGGCCCTCTACGCGGAGCCCAACCACAGTGACTCGCGGCCGCTTTCATCGCCTCGGCAGGGAAGGGGGAGTGAGGAGAAGGAAAATGCGGATCCAAATTCCCCTCCAAATCCTCAGTATAGTTCCATAGATACTACCAAGTCTACTGGAGCACCACAACCATCGACGAAACAACGCTTCCACTGTGGAGAGCCTGGATGCGAAAAGTGTGAGTGTTCGTCTCTCGTTTCTTCGATTTCGTTCCCTTACTGACCTGTGTGCCTCTCTTATGGTCTTTTTCTTTCAGATTTTTCGAACCGTTACAACCTGGAACGACATACCAAGCTACACAATAACCCAGAGGGTAAGTCACACTCGTTGCGAAAGTCGGTCATGGATGTAACTGTGGTCGTGAGAGTGTCTGCTGACTCCATTTGTTTGGTTTTCGTTGGCCAACTAGGAGAACGTTGCCCCTTCCCCAAATGCAAGAAGAGGGTCATAAGCCGCCTCGACGGCGTCTTTCGACATTTACAGCTGTGCCACGGTATATCAGGAAGAACCTGTCCTTATTGTAAACGGGCCACCTTCATATCAGAAGTTGAGTTTAGTCGCCATCTGATGGACAAGGACTTACCGTGCCATCCGTCTAAACACGACGAGGATGGCCCAGGCGAGGGACAAGAAGAGAAAGAGGGAGAAGGAGAGGAGGAAGGGTGCATCTAAAGGTAAATAAAGGCAATAACAGTCAGTGGGTAGCATTCACTAACACGCGAGACAGTGCACCTCATATAAACGGGTATCTATCCTTGTAGGTCCCTTGCAAGTGATCATCCCGCCTTCGTTCCGTGGGACCACCCTCCTTTTCAATAACTTATGACCAATGCTTTTACGAAAGTAGTGCACGATTCTGATGAACGTTAGCTAGTGGAGACGTAATAGCAATGAATAAATGCTCACCTTGTTGTATTAATAGCCCAACTGCAGGTCTGGTTACATAAGACGGAAGATTGAAAGCTTTAGTGGTAAAGAGTCCCCCCATGTCGGCCGATGCTCCACCCAGATCCTCCTCTTACTCTTCCTGCTCCGACCTCTATGGTGGCGATATGACTGAAAAACTAAGTTTACGTTGCGAATAGACCGTTCGTAACACGAAAAAAGGGGATTCCTAGTTGCAAAATCGTTTGGAAGGCAGGGTTATTGTTGGGCGTAGGGACCTTGAAGAGCGTAGTGACCCTCCAGCATATTCCACGGACCAAACTTTGGAATGGTCATATGAATAAGTTGATAAGCGACAATAGAGCGGTTTCAGAATTGGTCTGGTCGCATTACGATCCAGCTGAGACAGTCCTCGCTGATACTGGATCGCATGGTAAATAGTGGCAGAAAAAGATGACGCACCACCGATGGCCATCTGCAACCAAATAAAGCTGAGAATTTTCACTGGCTACGGTGATGACAGTCTTCCTGTTTTAAGGCTATTATTGTACATGTAAATAGGCCGAGGAACAAGAGGCTATCGACTGAACTGAGCAAGGTAA
>WSTQ01000033.1:0-64502 GCA_019627725.1 Serendipita sp. 401 | reverse complement strand
GCATTCGAGGCGTGATTCTCAGCAGCAGCCTGTCATTATCGCAGGTCCCACAGAGTCGTCTAGGCGGGATCAACAGCCTATTATCATTCAAGCCGATCAACGTGATAGCCCTCGGCCCATCGTAGTGGAAGGCGAAGGTCGATCAAGCAGACGAGGATTTTTGTCTCGAATTCTGGGTAGACGCAGTCGATCTCCGACTCGCATCATTCAGACAGGCGGAAGCAGGCGAAGTCGCTCTCCAACTCGCATCATTCACTCAGAGAGGCGGAGCCGCTCTCCGCCTCCTGTGATTTACACCGGAACTCGTCGCTCGCGCTCGCACTCGCCTCGTAATGTATTGGGGAGGAGGGAAAGACATCAAACCCCACCATTGATCATAGAGGGTGATCGGCCCCGCTCACGCTCTCGCTCCCCACGTCGCGTACGTCATCGCGAACGCTCGCGCACACCTCCTGCCGTGATCTTGACAGGGTCAACTCGTCGATCTCGGTCGTATTCTCCTCGCAGACACCGGAGATCCCGCTCACCTGTCCAAATTATTCAATCGAGCCATCATCGTCCTCGTTCAAGGTCCCGTTCAAGGTCCCGTTCAAGGTCACCAAGAAGACTAGACCGAAGATCCAGATCAAGGAGTCGCTCTCCCCGCTCTCGTCGACACGGAGAATCCCGGTATGATACGGTGGATTACGATGCAGACCGACGGCGATCGCCAGGCCGTTCCCGACGAGGAGATAGTCGCTCACCCCGTAGGCACAGTAGATCACCTTACGGAGACAGGCGCTCTCCAGAACGCAGAAGCCGTTCTATAGATAGACAGCGTGGCTCCCGGTTTGGTCCTTTACATTTTGGCCGGACTGGAACACGCGGAGGTTCGCGTTATGGTGAAGAAGAGTATGACCCCGATAGCCGCCACAAATCCACTCGAGGAGGTTCCCCTGATGGTCGCAGGCGCACTGATTCCCCAACTGATGACCGTCATCGCCTGCGCGAGCGTCCACACAGTTCACGGCGCCATGCCGACGGCGACGAGTATAATCAGTCCAGGACCGGACGACCTGATTCATCCCGTCGTCTGACCCGGTTGAGTATTTCCCCTACCAGGACCCGATTCACACGCCAGTCGCGCTCTCGCTCTCAGAGTCCCTCTCCTACTGGAACAAGGGCGCCTAGAACGCATCACTCTGAAATACAGAGTCCACCGATGACCGTTGTGATTCCTGAAGGGGAAGTGCTTACCCCGATAAGCCGCCCAGGCACGAGACCTCAAGTAAGTCTGTCGCATTTCAATCTTTGAACAGACCTAAATCATGGACTCCAATAGCAACTATCTACCATACATGAAGGAGATAGCATCCGGGTTTGTAATGATTAAACATCCTTGATACCAGCTGATCTGTTATTAGACTGGAAGTCCTCCAAGTGTAATTCAGCTACCTGGTGGGCGACAACCGCACCATGCCAAGTCCACGCTTCGTATTGCTTCTCCGTCAGGTCAATCAGCTGCACCATCAATTATTCGACTTCCAACCGGAGAATTTGCTCGTCGGGCTACCCCACTACAGCTTCGCATTGGTACCCCTCGAGCGGAAACACCCACACCCATACCAGCGGCAGCGACATTGATACGTGTTCCGAGTGCCCCCCCTATCTCACAAAGACCACAGATCCTCCGCATAGGAACACCTCGATCACTCGATCACGTGGTTCCAGAAACTCGGCCTCGCACAGTTACTCCTCCTCACACCACTATGATCCAACTTCCTGCATCTCCAAGAGAGCCTCATCGTATGCAAACAATACGTGTTGGTGGTACTCCTGCTCCTTATCCGCAGGTCACGACGCCACGACCTGTTTCAGACCAACCGGCTCCAGGTCCTTCCGTCATCCAACTTCCGGGACAACCGCACGACATACGCCGCCTACAGACAGTTCGCGTGGGCACTCCTGCACAACCGATCGCTGTACCCGAAACTAGGCGCCAAAGTCGCACTCCTCCTCAATCCACATTCATCCGCCTTCCATCCCCCTCTTACGAGCCACGCCGCACGCATACCGTTCGTGTGGGTGGTGTCCCCGTCTCTCCTCAACAGGTCGTATTCCAGCAACCTCCCGGGGAACAAGCCGTTGCTCCAGGTCCTTCTGTCATTCAACTTCCTGGAATTCCCCAAGATATGCAGCGACCCCAGATGGTTCGAGTCAATACTCCTGCACAACCACCAGCTCGCCCCGATATAACCACCGTACCAGCTCCAGTGTCGCCTCCCGGAGTCTCCGTCATCCAGCTTCCTGGCGGACAATCACTTGGTCCACAAACAGTGCGCGTGGCCTCTCCCACCTTTTCTGCTCCTCAACTTCCCGAACCCTCGATCATACGTCTCCCAGAACAAGCCCCCAGTCGCGTAGCCACCCGAACTCGAACAGTGAAAGTTACCTCGCCTCCTCCCGCCGCTATTCCACCCTCTGTGATTCGCCTGGCAGATCGGCAAGAAGTACCAGAACGGCCTCCCACCTCTCAAATAATTCGAGTAGGAGGTGTTGCCCCGCAGCAACCTCTTACACCCATCCCCCAAACGCCAACGTATGTTCCTCCGGCAGAGCAAATCATCCGACTTCCAGGCACTACAACTGCTCATGTTACATCTCCTTCAGCAGTTGTTCGTGTTGCTGGACAAACATTGATGCCTTCTCCGGCTCCACCACAACCACCATCTCCTGTTACTTTACCGCCGCCGACAATGATCCAGTTGCCTGGTGATTCTGCACGAGCATTGAAATCCCCGATGGTTCGTGTCACCGCACCCTCTACGACGGCCCCGTCTGCCCCGCCATCAATAGCACCGCCGCCACCTCAAGTGATACAGATCCCTGGAGCACCAACTCCCCTGGGCCTAGTACCATCGTTCGTTCGCGTTCCAGAAGGTGCAGGTGGTAACTTGACAAGCCTACCGAGCAGAATCGGTTCACCGGGTGTTGTGCGAGTAGAACATCGTGACCGCACCCCGACGGTGATTCAGGTTGCTTCTCCAGGGCCAGGAAGTCGGTTCGTTCGTGCTACGCCTTCCCCTGGTGCAGGCGTTCCAGGGTTTGTTCGATCCCGTGGAGCCGCAGCCACCCCCGGATTACCTATGGTCCCTGAAATTGTGCGTGTTGGGACACACACTCCAGTCCCAGGAGCTTCAAGAGGCTCGGCGGATGAACCTTCATCAGACAGGCACTCACAAGTTCAGCCACGATTGTCAATCCATTCCGTCGGTCCTGACAGGGTCTTTGCCCCCACACCCCGCAGTTCAATCACTGGGGGGAGGTCAATCGTAGACAACCTCCATGAGATGGTCGAAGCCGCTGAAGAAGAGGCTGTACAACGTCGTCGTCGTCGAGAAGCAGGAGGCATTCCGGCCGACGCATTCGCAATATTCGAAGACCGAGAATCAAAACGACAGCGACAATTCCAGGAGTTTTTGGAAGCCCAGAAAGCTGAAAATGAACGATTGAGGGAGACATTAGTTAAGATGGTCCCAGGATATCGTCGCAGTGGTACCATCGACTCACAGGAGGCTGAAGGTGTTGACGCAATCAAAAGCCACCGGGGTAGCGAAAGATCTTCCATTCGGAGCTTCCATGACGATGATCTAGAAAACGAACGGGCTAAAGTCAGGAATCTAGAAGCCGAGTTAGCCAAACTTAGGGAGCAGCTGGATGAGGAACGGTCGCGAAAGTCAGTCGAAGTTCAGGACAAGTGTGCAGATATGCGCGATGCGATGAATGCCCATCACGATGAAATTCGCGTCCACCTCAGCGAATTGACAAATAGGATGGTTGAGTGCCAAGAGGACAATGCGAGGAGAGCCGCACTGGAAGAACAGCGTTTGGCCGAAAAAGATTCACGCCGTACTCGTAAAGAAAATCAACAACAGCAATTGCAGGACTTACTTGCCAAAATGATCGCGGATCAAGAAGAGGATCGCCGTATTGCGGAGGAGGAGAGGCAAAGGGCAGCGGAAAAGCCAGGTATTTGTGGAGTTTAAGATCACCCTAATCACGACTAACCCGAAGACGAAGGTTTGGAGGATGTCATAATGCAATTGCGCCAACAGAATGCGGAGCAGCAGCAACTACTTGTGACACTGCTCGATGGTAAGCTTCTTTCCTTTCTGACTACAATCCACTTATCCGAATGTAGAATATCGCAATGCAAGTGCACAGCAGAGCAATGAGACAATCGAGGCAGTTCGTGCCGCCGTAGCTCAACATGTACCGATGGATATCAAAGGAGTAAGCCTCTGGTTTTCATCCTCATAATTGTGTACTCAACGCCGTTCAAGCACCTGAACGAATTCAGCAAATCGTTGGCAGAAGAAGTGAGGCTGTTGCTGCGTGAAGTTGGCAAGCTCCGCGAGGAAAAGCGCAACATTCAATACGAGATTGGTTGTATGCTTTGTCTCAAGAGTAAATACGGGCCTGGTGGTGAATTCGATCCAGAATGGTAAGTCGTGATACCTATACGCCATTTGCAAGTGTCTAACGAGTTTCTTAGGCGTCCCCCCACTGGGCCTTGCGCTAACGGTCCCCCTATGCCAGAAGCGGCTGCTGAAGCGGTGCCACCTCCACAGGAAGAGAGACCTGCGACGGCTCAACCTGCATGGCGTACAATCCAACAAAAACGAAAGCCTGGCAGAAAACGTGAACAACCAGTTCCCCAGCCGCAACCACCAGCTCCAGTACCGATGCCACCCGCTTCTTCCATCCCTCCGTCTGTACCAATGCCAGCACCGATCCCGACTGCAACCGGGCCACCACCTTCAATGCATCCACCTTCGATGCATCCACCTTCTGCAATGCCCCCGCCTTCTGCAATGCCTCCGCCGTCCATGATGGACCAATCTCGACAGCAGTCTTGGTACGCATGGCAACGTAAGTTTCTGCTTTTAGAAGATTCCGTATTTCTCACTGAGCTTGTACCTGCAGCTGATCCCCGCTATGTTCCCTCGTCTCCGTCAAGTGCACCTATGTACGAAGTTCCAGACACGCGACCACTTGGTTTCTTTGGACCTCGTTCTCCCCGAGATTTCAACTTTTGATGACCGTTTTGACTTGTCATGAATTAATCACACCCATGTTCTCCTTGCTCCCTAGCTTTGCCGTGTATCTGTGTTTAGTCCCATGGTTATGCCTGGCCTGCTTGAATACTATAGAAGTCATCTGTTCAACTGGAATTTTTGTGAGAGACAGAAGGAATGATGCATTATATTTCGGGGGAACGAGCAGCCGAGTGGCACTGTTGGTTCCTACAACAACCCTGAACTCAACTACAGTACGCAACAAAGAGAATGTGTGAGGAGTGCGTACCGCAAATAGGATCATCTTTACTCTGTGGGGGATGCTGTATGTCTTTCGCTAAGGTTACGATACCTTCTTACCCAAGTGCGAATAATATCACCAGGCCTCGTCTGCTTTGCAACAATTCAACAATGGCTCTTTGGGAGTGAGTTTGAATCTCCTTTGACTCGTTTTGTGTTTGAACTAGATATGTCTAACCCATCTTGTGGCTTTCCTTCGAATAGAGCAACTGGGAACTCAGAATTACTCGGGGAGACAGCGCGGTTGTTGTAATTGCTCGTGTTGCAGCATAGACGACGACGACGACGAGAAAGAGGAACCAAAAGATCGCAAGTCCCGGACGAGATCGAATAATCCAGGTTTCAAAACTGGGCACCATCAACAAAAGATGCAGGGCCAACCCGTGGTCAAGGACCAGCCAAGATCTATATCCGGTATGAAAGTGGAAACTGTGAGTGATGTTTGGCTGGTTGGATTAGCGGATCGACTACGACTGACCGATATTAGCACGCATAGGAGCTGCGATACTAAATCCGAGACGCCTCACCCCCTTGCAGTACATATACATCATACTACTGTTGCTCCTGTAGGTTAGCTTGCTTTCTCTTATTGATCCTCTCAATGCTTCGTTGCGCTGCAGAGTCTTCCTTTCACTTACTATGCCTCTACTCCATTTACTGTCTGCAGTCAGCGTTATTTAATGTAGATAAAGGTACTATTAATGTACACCTGCGTATAACTACACGCATGATCGAATCTTCGCCGTATCTAATCTATAGGAAGGGTGGCAGCAGGCCTCCCCGACCTAACTCCTTCCGTGTCGCCGATGGACCCTGGCTCAGGCAGTTCCCTATTGAGTGCACTACCAGTCGAGGTTATTGAGTTTATATTCTGTCAATTACACCCTTTGGATGTAGTCAGATGTCGTCAAGTGAGCCTGCCGAACTGCTTCAGCCGAGACAGCACCTTCTATGGAAACTGATCCCCTTAAAGATCTGTCGGTTTTTATGTCAAGTAATAGACTCATCTATAGAGCTACTTCTTCGAATGGAACTTGTTGCAGATGGCAATCTCCTCAAATCCCGTGGGGTGAAACCAGCAAGCATTCTCTTGCAGCAGGTGCGCGAGAGGAGACGAGCTTTTGATGAATTAGATCCAACATGGTTTTGGGAGATTCACCGGTTTCCGTCAGATGTAACTCGATACGAGGTAAGTGTTCCGTCGCCAAGTCCACAGTCTGTGACCGCGACCTTCCAGATCAACAGCGGTTTTCTAGGACACGGTATTAACAGCACATCCTCTGAACACTTTCGTGGAGTCAGATATCGCCGCCTATTGCCTCCATCTCTGCAACGGCCGGATCATGTCTGGGAGGACGTGGGTTTCACAATGGCAGACCTCTCTTTCGACTTCTCCGAAGATTTGCAGGTATTGGTCGAGCAGACTGTTGATAGGTATTTGCTTGATAGTTGCTTCCATTCGTTTACCTTCAGCTCATAAAATAGGAAACAACGCCGACTTCGTTTTAAAACCATCTCAACAAACGCCCCTCATCCATCAGCCCGCAATCCCACAGTTCTACTCCAGGAGATTGATTTTGCATTTTGGGACAGTTGCTCGACACTTCTATATGGGGACTATTTGGCAATAGGGTTCTCTCAATGGGATAGAAGTAATACCTACATAGAGGGCTGTCAAATGGTCATCAATTGGAAGACTGGAGAACTATCATTGGTCAGTACAGTATCTCAATTCTTTACCTACTACTGACTTGACGTCCAGCCATCGATGGAGACGCTAGATCTCGCCTTCTTGAGCGAGAGTCTGATTCTACTCATCTTTGAAGCAAACCCTCTATGTCTTGGGCTGTATAACCTCAGAAAACAGACCACTATAAAGCGGTTCACATTGCCATTCTCTCAGCCGTTGGCATCCGCATTCTTCCTGACGCATCCGCCATACAAACCAGACCCGTTTGTATCTTCAATCGTATCCGAAAAGCTGGTGTCAGACACGGCATTGGACATCATTGGAATGTTACTCACACCTTCGTGGTCAGGAGGGCAGGATATTTACATTGTCCTCTCAGGAAGGAAATTTCTACGTAGAGCGTTGATACTTTGCGAAATATTTCCCGACAAGAACTGCTTCAACTGGGAGGAGTGGGGACCAGATGTAACGCGTTGGTTCCCACCACAGATGATTCAAGATGTCGGCTTTCGTGGTGTCTTTGGGTCACGGATGATTGCAAAAGGTAATTTAGCAGCCCGGTCCGCTTCTGGAACAGAAGACACCCTGGTACTGTTTGATTTTAACCCCCGACCCATTACTCGTGGCTCGTACGGTGATGTCGGTAGCGATTTTACACGGATCGTCGTTGAGGAGGAATGGTCGTGGTCTGACGCTTTGGACCCTAGTGGTATGGCCGTGAAGTCGAGACTACCTTTCCGTGCCATTACCCCTAACAAGCCATTGAAATATCACTATGAAGATATATATCTCGACCTGAATACGATTGTGGGGCGTACGGTGAGCACTTTCTCGTCATACAATCACGATTATTCTTCTCATATACCATTCATCCAGATGGATAGTTATCATCTATTTTCTTTTCTGCCAAGACCTGAAGGAGAAGCACCAAAGGAAAGCAGATTTCTATAGGCGAGCTATGGATATCAGAGCAACATAAGTTTATAACAGGTCGGGGACGTTGTGAGCCTAATCAAAGGGGCCGTCACTTCTGCATGCTCTCTTAATCCTCTAGTATCTCTGAATGTATTTCTGGATAGAATTCACGACCCATAATGCTGGCTTGGTGGGCTGGCTATAGTCATGTACACGTATACACGGCACCCCAACTTTATCCTCAACCACCGCCGCGATGCTAGTTACTTCACGCAAATTAACCTTCTTTGATCTCCCTTTGGAGATTGTTGAGAATATCCTATGTGAAGTGGATCCATTAGACATAGTCCGTTGTCGGGAGGTAAGTATACGCCCTTGCAGCGTCAGTCTCCCAGTGACGTCCACTCTTAGATCTGCCGGCGCCTTTGCAATATTATAGATGCATCTATTGAAATCCAACTTCGTATAGAGCTGGCGATCGATGGCGAACTCCTTATCGAACGAGGGGACCTCCCTGCTTCAAAGCTAAGAGATTCGCTACGCATCAAAAGGCAAATGAGGGATGAGCTCTGTGTACATCAAACCCAGGAAATACAATGTGATAACACTGCATCTACACCGTACGAGGTGAGAGACGCTACGTTCCTTTAGGAACTATCCTAGCTTAGTCTTCCTAAGGTCAACAGTGGTTTCTTCGGGCATGGGATTCATCCTACTGACACAGATCTATTCCGTGGCGTGAGCTACACGCAAATCGCATCAATACTATACCAAGGGACATGGCAGGATCGTGAATGGCCAGATCTGGGAATGGACATTGCAGATCTTTCCTTCGACTCTGCTCAGGATCTACAGATACTTATCGAGCCAAGAGACAATGAGTATGTGTCTGTGCGATAGCTTGTTATCTCTTTCGAACCCTTTACAGTTCGGTCAAACGGGTCCATTTTCGAACCTTCAACACAAATGAAGTCCATCCCAAGGCAAATCTACCGTATATTGACCTACATAAAGAGGACTTCACGACGTGGGACCACTGCTTTTCTCTCTTGCATGGTTGTTATCTCGCTCTGGGAATGTACGAGTTTTTCGATGCTGGAGGACATACTGCTAGCCACATTGTCATTCGGTGGGATTCTGGAGAGTATGTAATGGTGAGTGTAGTCAAATTCTCAGGTCTAGGTCTCACCAAGATGGAGTAGAACCAGATTACCGCCTCTGATATAGCCTTCCTCGACAGCAGCTCCGTCGTTCTCCTTTTTGACAGAACGGGCATCCTTAGTGTGGGTGTGTTTGACCTCGAACTGGGAACGCAAACAGGGGCCTATAGACTCCCGTCGTTGGGGTCCCCTCTTTCTGTCTTTTTTATCAAAAATCCCGCATCTATACCAACGGGCTCTAGATCTTCGGGAGGTCATAAAACCGAAGCAGACCCCCGATTGAGTATAATCGGAATCATCCTCAGATACTTGGATTCTAACTTGGATATCTATGTTGTGCTTCGAAAGCATAAATTTGTGGTGAAACATCATCTGCTAAAGAATCTATATTCGGAAGCAATCGAATTCAATTGGGCAGAGTGGGGGGGTGGCATTAGTCGATGGTTCACCACCAGAAATATCGCAGATGTCAGTCTTCGTGGTATTTTTGGCCCAAGAATGCTGGTTCGCGGTAATCTCGATCAGGGTGATCAAGAGACTGAAAATGCGCCTCGTCTGATGCTACTCGACTTCAACCCAAGACGCATCAAGGAGGGTAAAGAGCGCAAGATTCATCCCGAGTTCACTACTGTGATAGTGCCTGATGACCTCGACCTCGTTTCAGATGGCAACTCTCCATACTCTGCAACTCATATTGGGTTTCAGCTACCCTTCCGAGCTATCCTTCGTATTTCTCCCTCCTTCGAGGAGTATGCGGATATATACTTACAGGAAGATGTCCTCATCGGAAGAATGGTACGAGCCTACCCTCAATCGTGTTGAATGACCCAATTTACTGCCTTCAAGGATAATCTCTATCATATCTTTCCATTGCTACCATCCAATATGGCGGATTTATTATCCTCATCGATCGCCGAAACTACTGGTCAAACCCATTCGATCTAATTGTCTGTGAAACATCAAAGTCGAAGGACACTGTATAGATACTTTGCTTATAAACATCATACACAGAATGCCACATACAATAAACAACATGCTGATTTGTATTGCTGGCCACTTTAGTACAGGCAACTGTTTAAAAAGTGGGTACGGTGAGGTCGATGCAAAAGGATCAAGAAGGAAAGAAACGGGATGAAAGCAGCACAGAACGCACGATCGTCCCGACAAATAGTCGTCGTCGGGACCGAATAACAGAGACACCCAAAAAGAGATATGGGATGATGGATGGATTTGTGGGTCGTGGGGCGAAGATGAGAAGCCAGAACAAGAGGTCACAGAATTGCCCCGAAAGAAGGCAAGGTCGATTGGAGATATCCCCAAGGTTGAAATCTAGGAGGATAAAGAAGTGACAAATAGGGGTCAATCGACAAGAGATGGCGACGACAAGGAATGAGGGAGAAGTGAGCAAAGAGAGAGGGAGGAGGGATACTAGGATAAGGGAGCTAGTAAAGGCGCTGCTACACACTTTTCCGTCGATAATAACGGAGAAGAGGCACCGCTCAGTGTCCATGTTTCGGCGTTCTGATTTCAATGTTATTGTTGATGTTGATGTTGATGTTGATGTTGACAATGTTGATGTTGATGATGATGAATACATAAAGACCACTCATACGCAGCCTGTGCAACGTGCCAATTCGCTCATTGAAGGATTCGTGGATGTACGGCGTCAAGAAATGTGGAGTGAAATGTGAACGTCTCGTCAATGGTCGTGAAGAAGAATTGGTCATTCATTGCACAGGTGCTGATCAAAGTGCCCCTTCCTCCTTGAAAAAGGGAATAGAGACTTCCGAGTTACCTGCCGAATCGTCCTCCTAGGAGGTAGAAGTAGCCCAGTGTTAATAAAACCTGGATGAAGATGTGCACGGCGTGCATCTATTATCTTCGACGAGGGAGCGGGGAGGGATTGGAGAATGGGATAATGGCCGGGGCGACTGAGCGATGAACGCCACCTGGGGTAAGATGCGTATGCATAACCTGTATTTGGGCATGCATAACACCACTTTGCCTTGAAGGAAGGTCACCGACACCGGCCCAATCAGCCAATACATCGTTCTTCGCCCTAGTCATAGGACTGGCCCGGTAATCTTCCCTGAGCTCTTGCTCTCGACGAGAATGTAGCTTTTTTGGCCGGGGTTGCGCACTTTGACTGCGGTGATGCGACACAGGAGAGGCAGTTGTGCTTGTAGTACTAGTGGAAGGGGTATACGTGTTTGAATGAGCCGAGTGGCCGGCGTCGGAGGTGGCAAGGAAGGTAGAACCGCCTTTGCCCAGATTAGCCTGCTTACTCTCCCTTTTAGCAGCCTTGTCTTTCGCAAGATAAATAGGATACTGGATGATCTTTTGTAACGATTTAGTCAAGGAATTCGAGCGAGCGCGGACACGGCCCATGAGTGAAGTATCCTCCTTCTCACGCTTTCGACCTCGATCTTCGGCATCACCAGTCTTAAAGACCGATACTTGAGATCGTTGGGTCATAGCGGTACCCAAGTAGTGGGTAGTCGGTGCAGGAGCATCACTGTTACCACGATTCCGTTGACGATGCGAACTTTGGCTGTTGCATGAATTCCAAGTGTCACAATGACTTGAGCCAGTGGAACAGGTCGATGGAGAAGGTGCATGAGTCGAAGCAGAAGCTGCACGGTGATGCGACATTTTTCGACGTCGCTCTTCGCTTAGATCTTGCGACGAGGACGTTGCATGTTTGGGCGGTTTAGGCGGGGTAGGGGTGACAGGGAATTGATAAGCCTGAGGAGTTGGAACGGCGGATGTGGATGTATATGTAGTCTTTTGATTTGCATTCAGTGTGGAAGCAGTTGGAGTATTTGGGAAGGTCGCCTGGAAGGTCGTCCTAGCCGAACCAGGTAAGATTGTCGTTGGAGTTGACACAGACGCGCTGTGATGCCTGCCTAGACTTGCGCTGGAGATGACAAAATGATCGGGTTGACTGGATGAATGCTGATGGTGGGGATATGGCTGCTGCCCAATGGTTTTGGTGGACGATGCTCTGCTATCCAACTTGTGCTGAGCAGTCGCCTTGGACCAGGTATCGTTCTGATGCTGTGATGGAGGCTCACGATACTGAGGGTTTGGTAGATGATTACAGAGTGATGAGCTCGGCAGCCGCTGACGGTTATATCGTACTCACCAGAGCCATATTACGGTTGCGCGACCTTGAAGAACCCGACGGGCCGTCCGTTGTAGGAGACTAAAAGCATGCATACAAAAAAAAAAAAAAAAAAATTTAGACATCGAAGACTCGAGAACAAAGAGGCCTCGACATACCTGAATCACTTGCGGCTCGCTCCCCGGCGCCCATTGAAAATGATCTGGAACATCTGAGCTGCTGACGAATGGAGCTACTGGCTTGCGTCGATGGCCATTCGACGCAGAGGAGGGCCTGCCATCGACAGTGGCACTTTTGCCCAACTTGTTAGAAGACGCGGAATGGTCAGGATAGTCGCTGGGGCGTCCCTCCTTTGCTGTAAGCTTCTGGAGAGTCTGCTGCTTGTAGCGTTGAGCCTCCTGTAGAAGCGGAGTTAGACACGCGCCGAGACAGTAGGGTGACCCCACGTGAGGCTGGGAAAGGACGAATGGGATTATGAGGGCGTCACTCACCGTCTGGTGCGAAGGTCGTACAATAGCAGGTGGATCATAGTCTGGTTTAGATGGAAGCGGTTTGGATAGTCCTTGGGAGCTTAGGCGGGCGCTGGCGAGCTGTGGAAAATGGATTCGAAATTCCATGAATAAATCAATGTGGGCGTAGCGGTGAGCAGATGTGGACGAGTTGGCGTCTTGGGGGGCTTACCTGTGGCTTTTGGGCAGCCCAAGACTCATGATAATCAGCGCTGTGGCCGTGTCTATGGTGGCCCTTGGTGAGGACGTTGGGCGGCAGCTGGGAGCTCTTGGGGCCGTTTGCATGAGGCGGATGAGCGACAGGGAAAGGAACAGAGGGCATTGAGGATGCGGTTGCAGGCATGTCAACGTCGTTGGATATGGTTTCTTGGTTGTTTATAGCCGTTCACTCAGAGCCTACGGTGCTGAGGATTATTCCAGAGATTGGCCCAGGTGACCTCGTGGGTAGGCAAGGCGTCGGTGGAGGCGGGAAATACTGTAAATTCCAACGAATAAAGTGTCCAGAACTCTGCCAGCGATGCTCCAGCCTTAAAGAGTGAACCAATCGCCCGACATAAACGTCGTAGACGCCAAAGTGTGGACACTGCAACCACCACCCGCGCCCCTCTGCAGAACGGTCTCTCAGCCACCAAGCTCAAGCTTCTAGACTCCCGGTGCGAATATTGGCCTGAGAAAGAGAGGATAGCCTCGCGCGAGAAAACTATGGACCCAAGAGTCCCCGCAAGGAACCCCGGCACTACGAGCCTATTAATCAAGCACCTGTGATGCATCCATAAATCATCGAATAATGAGTAAGAGGATGTTATGGCCCTCTTTACCCCTATGTGCGACCTTCAAGCGTGATGGGCTCGAATCGATTTGGGGAGAGCCCTGCAAACGGTCCTTACTCGGGCTGAGCTTGCGTGAGTCCTCATTGGACGGGATGGCCGTAACCACGGCAGCCTGTCGACGACGAGCGTGTCTGTCCAGGTTCTTGTGAGGCGATACCAGCACGTCCTAGTCGTAATTGTATGAAACGGTGGTAGAAAGGAAGCGGTGGGTGGCATGGGATCGCATTAGATCCTAACAGCGATTGAGACACCGAAATTTGCCTCCCTTCACGTCGCTGCAAAACGAGGCCCGCCAGTCGCCAGTCGCCAGCCAGCTGAGCAGCCAACCGATCTGACCCTGGCCATTGCCCTAGCTAGTCATGGAGGCGAGGCGTGTTCGAGCAGAGTGTTAGGTAGGTCGCAGACCCAGGAGGCAAATATGGTCCCAAATAATGGATTCTCCTTCGTCGGTACAGGCGCAGCAGCGTGAGCAGCACATCAACTATCTTGATCCCCGTTATACGTCTGTTCTAAGCATGATGAGCCTTATCACTCTATTGATTGATGTATGCCCACCGAGTAATCAAGAAACGAAGCCATCATTCTCCCCAAAGAACGGCGCTATGTTCTGAAAATTCACGCGTTATTCAAACATGCAACTGTGAATAAACATGTACATACCCGCTCGTCTACTCCAACCCTGTAAATCGGGAGGTGACACGTTTCAAACTCCGCACCAACCGTCCGGCTGGAGATCCGCCTTATAGAAAGGAAACAGATCGACCTTGGACCTTGGAGAATGAGTCCAATAACTCCCTTTCAAACATTGTCGCTTTCTCTTGTTTCCATCTCAGTCGTTTATTTTCCCCAATCAATTACTAGCATGGTGTTACCAATTGCCGATCTCTTCCATCCTACTATAAGCGCACTCTCGCATCTAATCCCTCCCTCACCGTCTTGAGGTCGACAATCTCCAATGTCGTGGACGTGTCAATGTGGGGGTTGGAACCAACCAAGTGGTCGGCGTCTTCGATCAGTCTTGGACCCGACTGCGGTCAAGATGCTCTTGTCAGATCTGCCAAGCGAGATATTGGAACAGATATTTGCTCTTCTTGATCCGTTAGCGATAGTGAAACATCGGCAAGTAGGCACAGCGATAGTCGCAATCGCGTGCTAGAGTCTTGCTTACCTTTACTCAGATTTCAAAGCAGTTCCTAGGCCTCATCAGCTCCTCAGTAGACCTTACCCTACGCATCGAACTGGCTTCCGATGGTCTTTTATTGCGCTCACGAGATCTTTTTTTACATTATCGGTCACCTTCGGCTCAAGAACTCCTTCGCCATCTCCTGGCGACACGAACAGCATGGAGAAGACTGGAACCACTTCAAACGTGGTCTATAGGTGCCCCCAATAACGAACGCCTAGCCTTTGAGGTTAGTCATCCTCATCGATTACCTCCATCCCTTTTGACCCTTCAACCCAGATCTGTGACGGAGCTTGGGGCCGAACTGCTCTGAGACACGGCCCAGACCTTTTTCGTGCTATCGAGTACCTTGAACTTGCCCCTTCTTCTGACCACACTGTCGCCCTAGCTGGGGACGAGGTGAGCCGGCTACACCCCTGGAGAAAGCCGCCTGAAGATCTAGGAATGGTCATTGCCGACTTTTCTTTTATGCCTTCCCAGGATTTGCAGGTTTTATTGGAGGCTACTGGGGAGTCGTGAGTGCTTGTCGCATTCAACTGGAATATTTTCTCATCATCTTTACGTACATCAGTTCCCGTCGTATGCATTTATTGACCATATCTACTCATAAGAAACACCCACGGGCGTCTTTACCCTTCTTCGACATCGTTGGCAGTCGTCCTCGGCACGTTGAAGGTTGCGAGATCCTTCTCTTCGAGGACCGTGTCGCAATGGTATTTTTGCGATGGGCGAGAAGACTCCGCGAAAACGGAGGAGTCATGGTATGGGACTGGAAGGAAGGAACGCTTCTCATGGTACTGTTTCTCTCTCATCTGGACAGGGGTTTTAACTGACTGAATAATGTCAGCCTTATTCCAACGTGATTGATGCTGCCTTTCTCACGAGGGATCATATGCTCCTGATTAAAGACTGGGACGATGACGGTCGTGTCAATCTTGGCTTGTATAATCTCCTCGATCAAAAGACGACTCATATTTTAGAGCTCCCACTCGCACAAACTGTTCGTTCTAGCATCATTATTGCCCACCCTTCACATCACTACGGTTACAAATCCCCAGCTCAAACCACTGGTGCCTTCAAAGCTGATGGAGACATCGAGATTCTCCTCCTTGAAATACGGCTCACAGGTCCAGACTCTGGAATAATCCACGTCGTCATTTCCATTTCAAAGGTTCTTGATATATGCAAATCGTTGTCAAAGGGAGACGATGTAGAGGATGATTCGCCTCTATTTGTCAAATGGCGAAACTGGGGCATGGACGCGACCCGATGGTTCTCCGCAGATAAAATCTTTCGAGCCTCGGTTCGCTGCACGTACGGTTCCAAAATGATTGCATTTGCAACCGACGACGTCTACGATGACCCGGAAAGCATATTGGCAACCTCGGGCAACCAGATGCCTCCAACGTTGACTCCGAACCTCTTGGTCGTGCTAGATTTCAATCCGCGATCTCTTATCAGATATCCGGATGACGAAGTGGGAGAGAAATCTCGCTCTGTCGTCTTCCGATCTCCTTCTTTGTGGAAGGGCGTGAATGGTGGAAGGAAGGTGGTATCTCGACTCCCATTTCGCGCGACTATAAGCAATGAACCGTGGGACTATCCCAACGTGTATCTGGATTCGACTGGTCTTATCGCTCGGAAGGTGCGTCGTCGTGCGTTGCCGCTCACGGATATCTGACGGCAGCCCGAAAGGATGATTCCTATGATCTTTTCTCTTTTCTCCCTCTAGAGAATGATGATGTTGTACAACATGATTTCGGATTGTAATGGGTCTCTAAATTTTGTTCCACCCAATTCGGAATCGTTTCGGTCGTCGTACACACATGTTGGACCTTTCTTCGTCTAGTCGGAACATAGACCGTCTCCCAAACGAGCTCCTAGAGCTTACTTTATTGAATCTGGATGTCGTTACCGTTGTGAAGTCTCGAAAAGTGAGCGAATATTTAATTATACAAGGGACAGACCCAACCCGACAAACGTATATCCACTGATGGTAGATAGGTAGCAAAGCGTTTTCGGAATCTGATCGACAACTCGATCGAAATTCAATTGCAAATAGAACTCTCGGTTGACGGCCTTATTCTCGAAAGCAGGCGAGGATGGGATGCGTTCTCGTTGGTTTCCAGGTTTAGGGCAACTAGAGATGCGCTTTCGGCTCTGGTTCCATTTCAGGAGATATCTCTTGGTTACCCAGCGTTTTCCAAGTTTGCATTCGAGGTTCGTTGCAATCGAGTAGCTACTTACTGACACTTTCCAACCGTTTTCGTTAAGATACAAGATGGATACTGGTGTAGAACAGGAGATGCGACTGGAGATGCCAGATTCAGGAAGCTAGACTATCTCAACCTTGACTTGCAAGGTGTACCCCAGGATTGTGACGAGCTCGAGCACAGAAAAATAGAACCATCGGGCTTTGGCAACTTTCATTCGACTTTCTCTGATTTAGGATTTAATATGTGTGATCTTACATTCGCGCCTGGATGTGACCTGCAACTCCTTCTCGAGGCGCCACTCGACAATAAGTAAACCGATGCTGTTTTATACATTCACGTTCCTGACGAGTTGTTTAGTCCATTCCAAAGGCTCTACTTTCGTACAATCTCCACCAACCAACCCCATCCACTTGCAAGCAAACCCTATATCGAGCTGGAATCTCAAGGCCTATCAGAGACTCACAACTTTTCAATTCTCCTCTTCGAGGATCGATTCGCCGTTATTAGATATAGGTGGGAGGGTCAATACCGCCGGGGGGACGTCTCGATATGGAATTGGATGCAGGGGACCCAACTCACTGCAAGTGTCCTCTCCTTTGATCGCATAGCCATTCGACTTACTCTTTGGCATATCATAAGGCCCTACCCGCGATATTGGATGCGGCGTTCCTGTCTTATGACGAGCTCTTGGTGATCGTCGAAAATGAGAATGAGGACCCAGAATTTGGGATATATTCGATACCATCGTCTACAATCACCCATATACTTCGCCTCCCATCATTGAGATCTATGTTGATGGCCGAAGTTTATTCCCATTCCAATTCGTCGTCGCTTCTGGAGGTCAATCAACCGGCCTCACCTATGCTCAGAACGGACCCGGAAGCCAGTGTCTTGGCGGTCAGGTTCTTTGCTAATATTTCCATGTTTACCTCCTTTTCAATAGTAATCTCCATTGGTCGTGTTCTCCAAACCTTACACACCCATCAAACAGACGACAAATCCTCGTCGCCCTCGATCCTTGCTTGGGATATATGGGGTCCTAAATGTTCTAGATGGTTCCTCCCAGATGAGCTGTATCCTTCCTCCATACGGTCGACACGCGGATCTCGGATTGCCGTCTGGGGTCTTCCAAACATGTTGAAGCCCGTCATCAGCAAGTTTAGAACGACCGAGCAGACGTCTCTTGAGGCTCGAGAAGCAAACCTATTTGTCATCCTGGACTTTAACGCGCGATCTTTTCGTGGAAGAAGCGACTACACGAAACTGCAACGCAGCGAAGTCATCATCATGAAATCACCTTCCGTGTGGCGAGACTCGTCTGGTACTCTCGATATCGAAGTCACGACCGAACTTCCCTTTTGTGCAATCGTTGGCACTCCTGTCTGGACATATGAGGACGTATATGTGGACGCTTCCGCCCTCATCTGTAGAGAAGTGAGTGTCCAAACTACATCTAATGCTTCTCGGTTTTCTCAACAGAGTCTTCAACAGGGAGGTACCTATGATATTCTTTCGTTTTTGCCTAAAGGGCGGGACTGAGGCTAGAACCTGGTACTTGTGGAAGACTCTCTGGTGTGTATTGTAACTAGGAAACGATTTATCGCAAGGGGTATCATGGAGAGTACAGTGATACGAGAGCCACGCTCGATTGTACTATAGAGGAGGTGCAGGGCTACAGAGAGAGATGAACGTAGTTTAAAGTTCTATCTTGTGTCTTGTGAATCGCCACCAGATTTGAGGACCATCGGTTCAGTACCACTGTATTGTTGTGAACGAGGGGTATGGTGAAAACGACCGTCTAGACGGTGTGAAAACGTCTGTACAGCAATGACTCCACGGTTCAGTTGCGTATCTTCGGTTCCTGGCTCCGAAATGAAGTGACCACGACTACTTTCGGCCTCGTTGTCTACGTTGCGACTCCCCCGCTTTGAACGGTTTGAAGCAAGTTGATCAGGTCCAAAGTGTACATTCCTGTTTTCCCTCAACAGATGACCCCCAACCTGTTGATCTAAATTATGGGCGTCGAGGCCCAACGCTAGGCTTTTACGTTTATTTGGTGTCATTTCGTCCACTGCTTCGCTTCCAATGACCCCAGAAGGTTTCTCTATCCCGAAATCGGCATTTGTTTCGTCATGGTGATGATGACGATGATGAGGGAGGCCGTCGCGGGCCGGCTGGAAGCGAATATTTCCCTGAGGACCTAGGACGAGATGGGACCTTAAGCCTCCGAGGCGTCTGCCCATGGCTGCCTTGATACGCTCTTGTTCTCTCTGTGCGACGATTGTGTTTGCCCAGGCCATTCTTGCTCTGCGCTCTTGGGCACCTCGCCTTTCTTGTTCGTCCTGGAGCCCCAGGTACTCGTAATCGTTTTCGTCGATCCAACCACAATCGATCTGCGCTCCTCTAAAGCATGGGAGACCGTTTATACCCCATTGCTCTACAATATATCAGCAAGTGTCGTAAGTTTTTTTTTTTTGAGCGGCCAGAACATGGAGACTGGGAGAGAAGATGTACACCTACTTTGAAAGCAGTATGGCCAAACGATGGACTAGTAATTGGATTGGGCTGTCAGACCATGTGCTCTAATGATAGTTTATCGATCGGGCTCTCACCAGACATAGGGAGGTTGCTAATCGCAGGTGGAGAGTGTGCTCAGCTCAAGAGTGACAGCGAGGTGGGGTTTATGGTGAAATAGACTCACCGCATCCACCGAGTAGAGCACTCTGGCTCATTTATCTAGTGATTTGAAATAGGATAAGAGGCCACGAATAATATTGACAGGGTCCAAGACGTGATGGAGTGGGCCTATGCTCTGCTCTGCTGCATTATTGACGTCAAGACGTTGGGTCGGCGGCCGTGAAGGGTAGACGAGATCCTGATCCAACGGGGAGCGTAGTGTCCATCTATTTCCCATGTCCAATGTCCCATGTCCGTCCAAGACGGGATTCGAGGAGAAAGCAACTAGCAAGGCGGCTCTGAGGATTAACAAGTATGAAATCGCGGGAGGTCGTCAGTCGAATCGATGGGTCACACCGCACACGTATATATGAAGCCTCCTGTGTAGCCAGGGTAGCTGTGAATGCGGAGAGAAGGAGAAAGAGATGCGAAGAGATGGCGGTGAACATCATAAAAAGAAAACGAGCGCGCTTGCCAAGGGAGGTGCATCGCATCGCCCACTGCACCCACGATCGCCCGTATGCTACTTATTACTGCCGCTTACTCCAGCAGCAGCAGCAGCAGCAACGGCAGTGCATCCTTTCAGGCGAGCGAACGCTCTCACTCTCACTCTCACTCTCACGTCTTCGCGTTGCTTTGTTCCTCGTCTCAGCTCCTCTACCCTCTGGGTTTCACCCTTCCTTTTTCTTTTCCAGATCGATCTGGTCGAGTAGTGGTCAACTGTTTCGATGAGACTATCCACCTTTGGCCTACTATGCTCCATCCTGCCTCTCATAGCATATTCCACAGTGGCTACGGCTACGGCCATTGACGCTCACGCTCACGCTCTCTTCCCCCGTCAAGCCAGCTCCAACTCCTCTCAAGTCACCATCGACAACGAAGGATCACAGATACAATATAAGGGAGACTGGGTACTGCAACCCGACGGCATCCTCTACGGTTCATACAGAAACTTTTCGGGCGGCAGCGTTAGCTACACCACCAGACGTGGAGATTCATTCTCCATCATTTTTACAGGTCTGTATAGAACCTAGCTATACCCCCTGGAGAGCTCACCAACCCCCAATTCAGGCACTTCTATAAGCTACTATGGCCCCTCCTTCATCACGCATGCCACTTTCAATGTCACTCTCGACGGAGAACATGTAGGAACGTGTCATACTGCTATTTCCAACGCGTTCAATCTTCAAACCTTGCTCTGGTCCAGCGACCCGCCGTTGGTCGACAAGGAACACACACTCACTATTACGCACGATGACCTACAAGGAACCTTTCTCATGGTAGATAGACTAGTGTCAGTTTATATCTTCTTTTTTTCTCTCTGAACGTCATTCAATGGAGCTGACTGGGCGTATCAACAGTTTCACACAGGTCCCGTCTTCCCTCCCTTCTTCGAGCATCCCAGCCGCTCTCCCTAACAGCACCGCTACAAACAACAACGAATCATCTCCTGCAAACGAAGCACCTGCCAATAAGAAGGGCGTCATCATCGGTGCAGTCCTTGGCTCGGTCATTGGCATTGCTCTCCTTTTGATTTTGATCCTCTTTTTGCTTCGCAAAAGTACGAGTCAAACAAGAGGTTATGCATCCCAGCGTGATTTCACCAACCCCACTGCTCCATACAGAGTTCGTGGGGGCGGGTACACCAATATTGGCGCATTCTTCCGGATAGGCTCCCAGAACAAGCGACGGGATAGTGTTACCATCGACGGCAATAAATGGGAGAACGCGGGTTCACGCCCGCCACGAGGAGGCGGAGTTAGTGGGATGGTACAAAGGGTGAGGTATACTTTGGAAGGCAAAGTCCTCGATTTGAAGAGAGGAAGTGGAACCACCACAGGAAGTTATGCAGATGACAAGGCCGTGGCCGTCCCACATATCTATAATTCGTTCAAGTCGGATGTAGTAATGGATCCGACGAGGGCCAAAGGTGAGGAGCTCTGTACTCCTCTAGACTCACACTCACATACAAACTCTGTTTAGGAAACCCTCTAGACAATACCCTCCTTTCCTCTGGTCCAGCCGTACCATTCCAAATCCCCGTACGAGACTCCCCAAACCGCTCTCCGATTTCCGCAACCTTTTCGAATACCGTATTTGGTAATAATGGTCAAACTGAGCCAGCGGTAAACATGGCCCCTCTGCAATTCTCCCAACGCCCCCCTGGGCCCTATGGCACAATCACCCGATCGAGCTCCCTCTCAAGTCTTCAGAATAAGGCATTGCCCACCGTACCACCGCAAGCCCATATCCCGTCCTCGCCGACTCGTCCACACCCATACGCTCCGTATGCTCACGACTTTGCGTCCTCTGTCAATGCGGGTCTCCTCAATAGGCTATCGGCCGATAGCCAAGCTAAAATGAATGGAATAGGTGGATATCGCAGTACTGAGACAGGGATGTGGGTCATATCCCGAAATCCATTCGCCAGCTCCTCCCGACATTCATCTATCGACGCGGGCACTGCGGCCCGAGCAGAGAGCGGCCCCACCGAGATGACTGGAGGGAGGATACATCAGGAACCCACGGGTCCTAGTACTTTACCCATCCAGGTCGACAACCAAACACAAGCCCTGTCAACCCAATTCGACTCTTTACAGAACCTCCGAGAACAGAGGATGCAACACGAACGTAGTCACCCATTTATGCATTCTCAAAATAACTCTGTGACGTCGTTTTCGTCATATGCAGATGCGACGACGGCCGATGGGTTGGCAAAATCGTTTACGGCGGCTCCCCTGGCTCGGGTGGATTCGTGGTCTTCGTCTCTTCGTAGTAAAAGGTTTTCAAATCAATTGTTCTCTCGATGAAAATTCCCATTGTTTCGAACGAGTATGCGGCGCAGTTGACTGGTGCATTGCTACTTATTTGTTTTTTGTTTTTTTTGTAGGATATACACCCCCTTTGAAGGGCGTTGGATGTACCACATTATGTTTTTATTCCCTTACTTATACATTTCATTTAACTCACCATTGAAGACGTCAGATGGACCATCTCTGGATGGAAGGCGCAGGTGGCGTACGTTCTTAAACTGCAACCACAGAGAAGCCGTTTCGGCCTTGTTCCAGAATCATCGTGGCGCTCTTCAATTTCTGAACTATGGCCTGGGCGCCCCATATTACCCTGCCCGTATACTCGAGCGCTCTGTCTATTGAAGAGAGGAGTTGAACAAAGCTGAGCTGAGATTCTCCACAACTCTGAGGATGGCACTCAGCGTCTATGTTGAGTCATTAGATATGTGGCAAGACACGTCTAACGTGAGCTATAAAGCCTTGCTTTTGGTCCAGTTCTCCGCATCAACTCCCATCCACAACCACCACTGAGTTGCCATGGGTCGTATCAGGTTTGCCACTGGCCAGACTACCGAGAGCAACAAGGAAGAGAGAACCGATACGAGAACTGTTTGGAAGAGAGTAGACGAGATTTTCGACGAGGAAAATCAAAAATGGATCCTCAGAGACACAGCGCCTTATACTGCTGTCGAGGGAGAAGATGTACGTATTCTTCCTATAGCCTCATCATCTCGTATGAGTGAGGGCTGAAATTGAAATTTAGGAACAGAAGGATGAATACACCGACTGTTGTTTCTTGCTCAAGAAACACTACGGATTCAAGTCTCCTTCGAACACGATTTACATCGTGATCAAGAGTGATATCCTTAAAGATACGTTAGTCGCCGCTATTGGCGACTCGTGCGTCATTTCAAAATATAATTCGTCCCCCGAGGTGAGCCATCTTCTGCTCAGGCTATTGGAAGAGAAATGTTCATATTGCGAAAGCTTAACCCGACTACTTTGTTGGACTACTACTTTATATTGCTCTCGTATCTTAAATCCCTAGATGATTCGACCCCAGAAGGTTCGGACGAAACCGCCATCGTCCAGTTGGATGTTTTGTTGGGTTTCTTGAGGACAGAGTATCGGGAGCATTTTACAAAAGTGGCGGCAATCTTGCAAAATTCAGAGGTATCTTTCGATATCCTCCGCGCCATTCTCATTCCAAGAACAGAGTTCTACATCACCGACTCTCGCACCGGCCAACCGAGGGTAGTGGTGCTGAAGCGGGCTGCATTGCAATCGGATGGTCGTACCTCTTGGTACGATTTACAATGCGAATACGTCGAAACTTTTGGTAGCTCGGACTCTGATAAAGGTCGGAAAGACGGGTGTGAACGCGCATTTGGCCGGGCTTCGTACAACAGTACCATACAAGAATTCAACGGAACCGTGAAAATCAATGCTCTTTCGGCTTATCCACTCCAGTACCACCCAAGAAGGGAGGACGTGAAGCAGATGCTAATCACCCGAGGAAAAAAGTGGGCAGACTACAACGGGATGCACCATGTTGCATACACAGGAATCGCGTATCAGAGTTATCGGAAAATATATGTATGTCCCATCAAGATTCCCTAGCCCATGAGTTGACGTTCAGACAGGTAAAAGGTCGCTCAGTCATCGACAAGGCTACATTTCAAAGGGTAAATCCTAATTGGGGTGTACCCCTTCCCAAGAGTGCACATAGGAACCAGTATGATGACTGGGGTTATGAAAGTACTGGGACGGAGGCGGAGCCAACCGTTATGAACCGAGAAGGATTGACCGACGCAGATTATATGTTGGCACCTCCGATTGTTTATGGCTTTGCACTGGAGGACAAGGAATGGGTGGAGCTCAATATTGACCTGGTCAAGCCGATCGTCTGGAACGACGAAGCCTTCGCCAATCTGGTTCTTCCAGAGGACAAAAAGATGCTCATCAAAGCGTTAGTCGAAGTTCATAGCACTAAAGGCCGAGTAGTATTCGACGATTTTATTGTCGGAAAGGGTCAAGGGCTTGTTATCAAGTGAGTACCCCAAAATCATTCGGCCTGCCTCACATGATTGCTTACATAATCCAGTTTGTTTGGTCCTCCAGGGGTTGGGAAGACAATGTCCGCAGAGGCTACTAGCGAACGTACGTCGCACTCCTCGCTTCCTAATATAGCCACTTACTGTGAATTCAGATCTCCGCCGACCTCTTTACATTGTAGGGGCGGGGGACTTGGGGACCAGCGCGTCCAGCCTCGATACATCATTGACGCAAATATTCGATATAGGACATTCGTGGAACGCTGTCATCCTCATCGACGAGGCCGACGTCTTCTTAGAGGAGCGTTCGGTTCACGACATTCATCGGAACGCACTGGTGGCGGTTTTTCTCCGTCAGCTCGAATATTTTGCAGGAATTCTTTTCCTCACGACCAATCGCGTCGGTACATTTGACCAGGCGTTTGCCAGCAGGATCCATATCGCATTAAAGTTCAAAGAACTGGATGAACTGACGAAGCATGCAATCTGGAAGGCATTCCTTACTAAAGTGGAGGCGGTCGACAATCTGACAGCCGATGAACTCTCGCTATTGGTGGCAAGGAAGATAAATGGGAGACAGATCAAGAATGCTGTGAAGACGGCGCAGGCACTGGCGCTCAATCAGAGAAAGTCGTTGGGATTTGCGCATCTTAACCAGGTGTTGTCGGTAATGGAGCAGTTTGAAAGCGATTTGAAGAAAAGTGGGTGAGAAGACAACAGATGTATAAATTCTGATAGTCTTTGTGGTACTTTCGTATAAAGTTCCACGCTATTTGGTCAGTGAATCCAATGCCATAGTGTTCTCTCCATCTTCGTATACTGGGTCTGGTAGAAACGAGTAAATGTCATAGGACTGGGCCTGTTAATTGTCAGTATCGGAACGTGTCCAAGCAGTCGCAAGATCACCTGCTGGGCCACAATCGCAGAATGATGTAGGTGAAGTTTACGGGTATGGAATTTGAAGTCGAATACAAACATCCGAAATGGTAATGAGGAGTCTATCGAGACCTCTTCGCCGTTCCATTGTGTCACTGTCCATCTCGATGTGCCTGGAACGGTCTTGAAACCGTCGATATGGTCTGTAGAGTCCAGAGCGGCTCTACGAATCGGTCGGGGATTGAAATCCAGAATCATCGAGCTCGACTTGGACCACGGTCCTGGAATCGATATTTGGTTGTCCTGCAAAGATACAGTGCCAGAGGTGATCATGCGCGAACCAAATATTGCGCGTTCACCCGAGCAGGTGAGAGAGTTTTCAGGGAACCATCTGGACCCGTGAGCGCCCCAGTCTTCCCACTTGATCGTGGCTGGACCAGTGCCAAACTGCTCGGCCAGCGTCCTGTCGCACGCATCAATGAGGTGACAGACGGAGAAGATGACGAAGCAAAAGTCATGTCCCAGTCGGTGAACACCGAATTCGAGGACAATGATGTCGAGGGATGGATCTGGGGTGAACGATGCCGCAACCTCTGCTGGGGATTGCAAGTGGACGCTCTGTGGGGCATATGTGTACAAGATTGCACAAGGAATAGAGCTAACCGGTAGTTGAACGACATGCGTGATCTTTGATGTTCGAAAATCGTAAACGACGAGACCCATACTGCTGATATCGCTCCATTCCAAGTGTTGATTTTGGAAATCGACGACCAGTAACATCTGATATCTGGACAAAAAGACACCATCTAGTGCGTGTCTGTAGGGCTATTTCAATTAAGTGAGCTAGAGTCGTCAAAGGGGAAAACCAGGAAGGGGTACGTACAGTAATGAGGTTACCCGTCTTCCAGTTCCATGCCATGAAGCCCGCCCTCCTGGTTGTCCACGTGGTAAACTCGCTAACAAAAAGGACGACAATGTCGTGATTCAGCATGATCAATGCCTTGCCGTGCTCCTGGAGTGTTTGTAGGGATGGATCGAGGGCTTCAAGGACCGACTTCGCGGCCAATGGATGGGGATTCCCGTTCGATATGGCTTTGAAATGAATTCTAAATGGCTTATTACTGAGAAATAGTTGTAAGATGTTAGAAAAGAGGAGTTGAGAGAGGCTCGAACCTCACCTGGATTGATCCCCTTCCAAGAGCACCACGAGATCAGCGGCAGGTAGCATTGTGATGTCCCTTATCTCCATTTCAATGTCACGCAAGAGGTGTATGTACCCAGGCTTCATGTTGGGTGAAGCGAGTTCAACGAAGACAATGTCGGAAGTCGGGCTATCCTGGAGGACGACTTTGGTCGAGATAGCCAAGATACCATCACATATCTTGAAGAAAACCCGTCAAATATCGATTTCCTTGTGCTTAGATGGATTTTGCCATATTATACACTGACCTCGTATCTCAACGTCGAGCCGGAATATGGGATAGACCATAAAGACAAGGGGCGGGACGACTTCCAGGCATTACGAGTCTGAATCAGTCTCGAAAGCAGCTCTCCACTCGTCAAAGGCCCTCTTGCGTGGATAGTATTTGGTGCTAGTAAGAGACCATCCAATGCGGCCTCGAGAAGTAGTTGAAGCAGACAAGACGACTCGATCAAGTTATGAAGTTGCCTTGAGACCTATTTCCCGCAAAATACGAGAAACCAGGGGGGGTCAAGATTCGCTATGCATGTGCTAATGCAGCGTCTAATGAGTGAATCAATCGTAAGCTTACCAGCCGGCAAGAAACGATATCTAATGGATATAAATGAAGAAAGATCTGTTCAATGAGTTCATTGGGCAGTCCGCAAAAGTGCATCGTCACCCCAGGCCACGGTTGGGGTAGGGGTTCAAGAGTATACCCCACTATAACAAAAAGGAGAACGAGTTCAGATTGAAGCGTCTATCGAGGTTACAAATCATTCATTGGCAGCAACAACGAGAATGATCAGTGAGAGCAGTGGCGAACCCATGCAAACATTAAGCGGTGGTCGCTGGTACAATGGGATACCAGGCCTTGAACACCATATCAGGGTCATACTTCTTCTTCAATTGCTGCAACCGAGGATAGTTGGGGCCGAATATGGCGCGAGCCACATGTTCAGACTTTGGATTTCCTATCTCTGTGAAGGGGGGGGCGGTCAGTTATATTTGGGGAGCGTGGATTGTAAACAAAGGAGAGGGGTTGGTAGGTAGGAAACCCACCCGTATTACTGTACCCAGTGTCGAGTTCAGTCTTTCCACCCTTTTCCTCAAAGGCGGGGCCGAGGGCCTCGTCGGAGAACGCTTTGATGACGTCTAAGCGCTTTTTTGCGTCCGCCGTCAACTGGTCGTCGTCTCCAGCCCAAGTGACCAACATCACCGTGAGCGGTCTTTGAACACGCATGGGGAACGCGGTGGCGTCGGGCGATACACTGGCGAGCCTTTTCAGGATATGGTACTCCCAAATGAGCACCATTTGTAGATCGGCTTCTGAAGGAGAATTTGCGGTTTCGAGCAGTTTGTCAAACACTGTTTTGGCGACGTCTGGTGGAAGGGATGCACGGGTGGAACCAGTGAGATGATAGTTTTGATTGTATTTGACGTTGTCATTTTGTAGAGCATTCAAATTTTCGTAAGGAATCGTGCTTGCGAGGCTCATAACAGGGCCTAGATAGTAAAAGGTGTCAGACGCGGGTGAGAGTGCGTTATAGAGGGAGAGAGAGAGAGAGTGGACGACATACCGAGGTCGAAAAGACCCTTGAATCGTTGTTTGCCTTCGTCTTCTTCACCATTGAAGAATACAATGACAAGGAGTGCTGGGCCTCCCATTGGACCTTTGTTAGTGGTGATCAGCATCAGTCCTTCTTTATCACTCGCATTCGAGTACCACTCTTCGGTAGCGGCTGCGACTTCGGCGATACGAGGGACGGGGAAGATGAGTGGACCTGCAAAAACATGACTGCGTTGAGGATGAAGCCGATACACAAACTCTGTGACACAGCCAAAGTTGGAACCGCCTCCTCGAATGCCCCAGAAGAGATCACTATTGGTGGTCTCATTGACGGTAAGGATGGAGCCGTCGCTAGTAACGATCGTAACCTAGGGAGATGTTGGAGGGTTGGTTGGTCAGGGAGGAAGGGTGGATGCATACCTGGACCAGGTTATCGATCGTTAGTCCATGTTCTCCCGTGAGCCACCCATAGCCTCCGCCGAGACTGAGACTGTGAAACAAGGGGGTTGAGAAAGGATTTGAAGTGAGAGAAAGAAGTTATACGTGCCCTCCAACGCCCGTATGGTTTACTGTTCCACCGACAGTGGCGAGACCATACTTGATGGCCTCTGCATCGACAGCAGCCCAGTTGGCACCACCACCAACGTATCCGATCCGTTTGGCTTCGTCGATCCTGACGGATATGAGATGGCGGGATAGGTCGATGACGATGCCGCCGTCGGTGGAGGAGGTACCGTAGGTGCTATGACCGCCGCCTCGGATGACGAGGGGGATGTTGTTGGCAGTAGCATACTTGATGACGAGGGAGACATCCTGGGGAGACTTGACGAAAGCGACGAGTCCAGCCTTTTTCTGGGCATTCTTTGCGAATCGGACGAGGGCACTATCGTAGTCTGCGTCGGGAGGAGTGACGAGGTCGCCTGTGAAGCCTGCGGACGTCAACGGGTCCTTCCAGGAAGTAGAAGCAGACATTTTTGAATCTAGATAGGTTCTAAGAGTGAATCGAAGAGTGGGCGAGTGTTGAGGGACGGACACAGAGATCAGAGGCGTTGGAGGGCCGGGTATTTATGCTGGGAGCTTGTTCTACACCACGGCAGCCAAAAGATAGATCCGTATAATTCGGAGGATTTGTCGTATACGCGCTTCGGGATTCGAGGGCAGGACAGATACAGTCGGCCACCCACCGTCCTCACGTACGTACGCGAGTAGGTATGGACGTAGAAGAAGAGGATTAGCCAAGGGATTGATAGATTCAGTCAGGCGCCAATCGAAGAATCCAACTGATTTTCGCATTTTCATCCCGTCCCCGAGCTGAGGGTGCGAGCAGGAGGCATAAGAGGTCAGGTGAGACGACTTGAAGCTAGATTCCTGCTGTCTGTCAATGTCGTGTCGCAAACTTATCAAATACTGTCGGACAATCCCAGTCTGTTTGTTTGACAATCTAATCGCAGTGACCTTTCGCATTGTGCTTTATGCTGTCAACACGTACTTGCAAGCGATCCAATCCGGTGAAAGCGGTGAAGGAGGCGAGGCGGCACGTAAACACCAACGAACAAGGGTAGGGCACACTGACGACGGTGAGCCCGGTGGAAATCCGTACGGTAGGTACGTAGGTATCTTCGGGGTTCCAAGACACGACGCTTGACACCGATCGCCGGTCAGGAGTCATGTAGAGCGAGACACGACGTTTGCGATAGATCTTAACTAGATAAATCACTCTGCCCAGGTCCTACCGTCGAGTCTCTCTGGACGCTATAATCTCGCCGTTGGCCATAACGGCCGTTGCTGTATGTGTTTGGATGCTAGATGGAGGGAGACTGAGAGAGCGGAGAGGGTCCTTGCTTTCGGAATTTGCCGTAACTGAAACTTGGACCTGGCCGTAGGGAGTCTACGTACACAGACGAACACTGGCTGGTGTATGGTACAGTTGCTGACACCACTGGACTGCACTGGGACAATAGCAGCTGTGGCGTCCAGGCGTCCAGTCAGCTACGACTACGAGCCAGTCGCCGTTAGTGACTGCACAAGCGCACAAGAGAGGCGCCTTGCCAAGGACCCACCTTCGCCATGCTCTTGAATACGATACGGTATCTGCCAGAGATCGATTAACCCTACGGGATGTGGTGTGTGCACCGGATGATCTTCACTATCGCCCTATTGGACGTGGACGGTGGACCGACCAGCAGCGTGCTGACAGTGGCCAACAAAACTCAGTCCATCCTACTCTTTGATGCTGGGGCACGTGTGTAATTGCCACCAGCCTCCCTCTTTGGCTGTCTGTCCGCACTTGGCATCTCCTCCACTACCTCCATCGGTATATATATATATATAAGAGCTGGGGTCGGGTTTGAGCCTTGGGCCAGTCGACAGCCTTCAAATCTACATTCCACAATCCACAGTCTATGATGCGTCTCTTGCTTCTCTCTCTCTTCTTCTTCCTTCTCCATACCGTCTCCGCTGCCCCTCTCTCTCCAAACGAGACCGACCACAGGCACGTCCAGTCCCCAGTCGTACCGTAGCCACTTTCCTAACTCGCCTGCTCCCCTTCTTCTTAGATCCTGCGGTAACGAAGTCTCCGAGGAAGATGCAAGATCAATCGAAGAACAGTTCCGCATCGATCTCGGCTCAGCAGGTAGAAACGAGACAGACTTTGACCTCGAGCGTGCCGCTCCTATCACTGTTGGTATGTCGAACTCAACTTATTCTCGAATCGCATACATGCTCATCCATTCCTAGTTTGGCATGTCGTCTACGCTGCCGCCACCTCTTCCGGAGGCTATCTATCAAATGCTGCAATTTCGTCCTGTATGTTTCTTCTCTCTCGTCACCAGATACACAAACAACTCACTCTGATCCGATCCTTCTTCTTAGCCATCAGCGCCATGAATGCTCACTACGCAGGCTCTGGGTTCACCTTTACACTCTCCCGCGTCACTCGCACCAGAAACTCAAACTGGTTCTATTACGCAGACCAGGACACGGCGGCGGAAGCTTCGATGAAGAGGTCGCTCCGTGTTGGTGGTCGAAACGTACTCAACGTCTATAGCGTCGGCGTCGGAGGCGGTTTCCTCGGATATTCCGCTTTCCCCTGGAGATACTCGAATGCCCCCTACAATGACGGTGTCGTCATGCTCTATAGCAGCGTCCCAGGCGGCAGTACGTGACAGATTTCAATCTCGTATCGTCTCAATGCTAACAAAAGTCGCATTTTTCAGCCAAGACCAACTATAACCAAGGAAAGACGCTCACTCACGAGGTCGGCCATTGGGTACGTCTACTCTCTCTATACCTCTCCCTCCTCTCGATCACTCCGCTCACCATCGGCAGCTCGGACTCTATCATGTTTTCCAGGGCAACTCCTGCTCTGGTTCAGGCGACTACGTCTCTGACACTCCTCCTCAACTAACATCGACTGGAGGTTGCCCTAGCTACAAGGACACCTGTACCGGTGGCGGACCCGATTCGATCCACGTATGTGACAATCTCTCCCTTATCCAGCAACACGGAGCACTGATTTTGAAAATTCTTATAGAACTACATGGATTATAGCTATGACCAGTGAGAGGGTTCATCACTCCAGTTGCCCAGTCAGACCGATTGACAAATCTTCATCTCTCTCTCTCCCAGATGCATGTATCAGTTCACCTCTGGCCAATATGGACGTGCTAGGGTCATGTAAGTCGACCAAATTTCTTTCCGTTCTCATATACATCTTCCTGACGATCGCTCGGCTACCAGGGCCTCGTTCTATCGCGGTATCTCCTAATTGTAGCTCATTCGATTTACTGTCATGGACCAAGGTGGTCGTCTTGTCTGAACAAATGGATATGTATGCTCTCACTGTTGTTGTGGAATCCCACCCAAAAAAAATTGGATTTTGACATTTTATCCTGTGCGAGTTACCGGCTACTTGTGGCTGGCATCCACTTGCTTGTTTAGTGTATGCGGAGAGAGCTTTAGGTTAACCACATATTGGAGTTTACCCCCAAGGATCAGAGAAACAGGTATGTTTATGGAGAAACCCCTCCAATAGACCAGACGAGATGAAAAGAGGAGTTGAGAATTCACAAGGTACCAAGCAGGTGCGCTTACGGGCGCCTCTCGAACACGGACGGTCTTGTAGTATCACATTAACCTTTTAAATGAGCAAGTTCTCCATACCCAGGGCCATATTATGTAAGGAACGCCATTGGTGTGGCCCGCAGACTGCAAACCGCGTACCGCAGCGACTGACAGAGCGGCTCGCGTACGTACGTGGGTTTGTCAAGCGTCATTCTAATAGAAGACCTACTGCGAATTACAAATCCTCTTCGGGGATTGGTATGTAATACGGCTCTGGTCGCCGACCATTGACGTATATAATCGGGCGTTGGAAGTCGGTCTGTCTGCCACAGCAATCAAATGGCTACACTTTCAGATAAATACAAATCTTCTATCTTGTCTTTTGGATTCAAGGGCGATCTCGTCGTCCCCTCCGATCCCGACTACCCATCTGCACTCGCCCGATTTGCCAAAAACGCACAACGCAACGCAGCGCTCGTTGCATTCGTCAAGGACACACAAGATGTCTCCAACGTCATCAAATTCATCTCTTCAGACGATGGCAACAACATTCCCTTCACCGTCCGGGGAGGAGGACACAGTACTGCAGGCGCATCGAGTATCGAGGGAGGTATCGTGATCGACCTATCTAGACACATTTCTACCGTTCAAGTCAACGAGGAAGCCCGGCTGGCATACGTGGGCGGTGGCGCCAACTGGGAGGCCGTCGATAAAGCAGCAATTCGCTATGGTCTCGCGGCCGTCGGTGGGACCGTCAACCATACGGGGGTGGGCGGGTGAGTATATGCCTATCAGGAGCAGAAACCCGGTACTCACTTCGTATCCTCGTTCATAGGCTCAGTCTCGGAGGAGGGTTCGGATGGCTAACCGGTGAATATGGAATGACGATAGACCACCTCGTTCAGGTCAGAATCACGAAACATGCACATATTGTTTCATATCTGATTTCATAGAAAAGGCTACGATCGTCACTGCTGACGGAACCATCCACCAAGTATCCGCAGAGTCCAATCCTGACCTCTTCTGGGCCATCAGAGGTGGCGGTGGAAACTTTGGGTGTGTGACCGAGTTTGTGTTCACGCTTCATCCTCAGCGCCGAGATGTTTTCGCTGGACCCATCATGTTCCCTTCTGAGAGGATTAAAGAGGTCACCGCCGCACTCGAGATATGGTACGCTACATCGGGCCCAAAGGAAGGTGTCTTGATGTCCACAATCGCTACGGGATCTTCTGGCTCATCAGACATTACCGTCCTTGTCTTTTTCAATGGGGAGGAAGGCGAAGGTAGGGAAAGGTTCAAGCTTCTTCTCGAGCTGGGTATGTACGATATTACTTCACTTTTCAAGGAAAATGGCCAACTCCTTCCAAGGTCCTACTGCCGACCTCGCTCGTATGATCCCTTACGAGGAGCTAAATGCTCTTCAGAATAGATCGGTGAAGTATGGAATGAACATCATCCTCACCAGTGTCTCTCGGGCATCTCTTCCAGCCGAGTTGGCCAAGAAGATTTACGACAATCTGGTTGAAACGGCTAGGAACCCGACAAGCAATTGTCACGGCGTCGTCATGGGATTCCTCTGGGAGTACCACAATCTGGCTGTCCAGTCCAGAGTTGCCGCGGACTCAACAGCATTTCGAATGCGATACCCGATTCCTGCAGCAACATTGATTATCTCTTGGGACGACTCTATTGATGATCCAGCAGCGACTGCAGAAGCAAGAGCACGGCTCAAGGAGATGAAGGTGAAAGCGGATCAACTCCTCAGGGATACCTTTAAGGGGCAGGTCAGGAGAGAGGACGATACAGGATACGGCAACTATGGTCAGTGGAAACCATTTTACAGCTCCTGTGGCAATGATACTGATCCGAAACTGCTCACAGAACCCTCTGACTCTCGCTCAATCGACGCAGCCGCTACGCTATTCGGTTCGAACTATTCTCGCCTTCAAAGCATCAAGGGGGTGTATGATGCTAAGCAGCTCTTTTGTTCTTGGTATCCGATTCGCCCACAATAAAATTACCGAGGTGGATGGTGCTGGAATAAGAGTCGTTTTTCATGTTTTGTCAAATTTGTAATCCGCAGATCAGAGTTTTTTTGGGACAGCTACCTGACATTCAAAGGCGATAAGTATTCACTATTACCTCCAATGAGTTGAAACACGAAAGGGGGGGGTGAACAAGTCTAACATGCTCGGTCCTACACAGTTGCCACAAACTTTACCTCTCATATCATACGTGGAAACCACTACGATGAAGTTTCATGATTACTTGGAAGAAGGATTGAGACCAAAATGAGTCGAAACTGTGGGCTGAATCGGATCGACTTCCATAGATGCAGAATCATTGGAGAGTCGTTTTGAAGGGGGAAAGGTGTTCGAGCTGCTACCATGAGAGCTTTGGGCTGTTTCACGTAGGGGGGGCTGTAAAATTGAATGTATAGACGATGATGACGGCGGTCGAGGGGCAGGGGAGAGAGACGGTCTCGGTGCTGGCGAAATGGATGGTTGGGGCCTCGGGAGGACTGGCGATGTTGACGTTCTGTGCGGTGAAAGTGAGTTGGCGGCAGTGCTCGAGATCATCGAAGAGGTTGCCTTTGTGCTTTGTGTTTGCCCAGGTAGCAGCGTCGGTGATCCTGCGGTGGAAGGCCGTGCTGTGGCCCTAGGTGGGGCGCTCCATGGATTGAAGCCGGAAAGGTTGAGAGGATTTGAAGATGAATGAAGGTCTGGCGTTCCAGGCTGCGTGTGAAATGGCACAGTACTTGGAAGGATATCCGATGGTTCTGAAGAAGCAGCAGTGGGAGAATGACGCGATCCAGCAGCTGTACTTGTGTAACGGTGAGATGTATTCGGTACCGGTGGAAGAAGAGGGGGAGGTGACGCTCTACGAGAGATCGAGGAAGCACTGAGAGGTGGAGAGTATCCAATTGAGCTGCCAGTTCGTGATGGTCCCTGATGTTGGTAACGCGACAAATTAGGATGAATAGCTTGATTGGTTGACTGTTGAGTAGATGTTGAATATCTATCTGAACTAGGTACCGTCGCATAAGTGGTAGCGCTGCTAGGATGGCCACGCTGCAACTCCTTTTCCCGTCCTTGATACCTCTCGCGGTCTTCGTGTTCACGTTCACTCCAAGAGTCACGAGAGAAGACGTTGTGAGAGGGATGATGGAAAGTTGAAGTCGTCGCCGAGCGTTCATGCGGATGGGTGAGAGGCGGAAGTAGAGAGGCGGAGCTGGGAGGCATATTTCTGTGGAAATCTCTATCGTTGTCTTTGTCTGGGCCATTCGAGTACGATGATCTAGGGCGGTTTGAATCGCCTTCCTCGTATCCAGAACCCTTCCAGGCACTGGTCGTCGTTTCTGTCCTATTTCCCTTTTCTGCTTGATATCCTGGTCGTATAGAGGTCTCGTGTCTGTAAGGAGCATTGGATTTGGATAACTCGGTTGGGGGAGCCATGGGTGCATGGTTGTGTATGACGTGAAGATGACTGCTGGTTGGATGATGGGGGTGCGGTTGAGAATGGTGGTGAACTTGCACTGTGTGAGTATGTGGGCGGCTACTCATGTGTTGTGATTGATTGTGGCTATGAGCAGGATGAAAGTGATGAGACACAGAGTGGGAATGGCTCCGTCCTCCATGCGACGAGGTAGAACCAGCTGAAGCAGGAACGTACGAAGAATTAGGCGCCACTGAATTTTTCCAGGACGTGACGTTGTGTCTATCTCGACCTCCGTGTCCCTCGTGTTCCCTCTCCCGTTCTTTCCTTCCTGGTTCCCAGGAAAAGCTAGAGTGTTGAGAATGTGTTGTAGATCCACTATGCCCGGTGGCCACGCCTGGTCCTCCTTGAATCGATTTATTTGCATTGGACTGCGGAAGGGTGCTCGGAGCAGGAGGTAATGGCATATTCTGGATCGGTAGAGACGTACTAGACATCTCCGGTGCTCGATGAAGAACCTGAAAACCAAGACCCGGGGATTGATTGGGGACTTGGCTGGACGATCGCGGGTGAGAAGGATAGCTAGGTCCTGAAAGTGATGAATGACCATGACCGTGACTATGAGGATAGTTTCGGTTGGATGTTTGTATTTTCTCCTGATCAAGTGGACGATCTCTACCATTTGTAGTGCCGCCGCCAAAGGTTGCATTGGCACTAGAGACGCCACGGTTCTGAGGGTTGACATGATCAGGAAAGGATTGAACATCTCTCCTTCCGGTTTCGTACGTATTTCGGGAGTGTTCGCTAATCACCCTCCCATGGGGACCAGAAGGTGGAGGAGCATCGAAGCCCGCCCCTCCGGGCGGAACAAAGGTAGGATGATGGCCACCATGCGAGGCGACATCTATGTCCTCGAATGGCCTTCTGTATTCGAGGAGGATCTCTAAGTCGTCCTGCACTTCCACTTCTGTTAACTGCGACATAGTGGGCATCAATGGGGTAGTTTGTCCCTGTGATGTCCTGGGATTGGTGGATTGCGTTACGGGGCCCTTATTGCTCCCATTCGGTATTGAATGAGTAGACGGGCGTTCATTAATGAATGAATGGGGTAGACGGGCATATGGATGCCGCAGTGCGACGGACACGACCTCTTTCAAGGAAGGGATCAAATGCTGACTCTTAACTGCTTTTGGTGGCTCCGGAGGAAATGATTCGAGCGTCCGTCGTATCGGATCGAGGAGTGCTCGGCGATCTCGCTCAATCTTCCTTCTTTTGCGAGATGCCTCCGTTATCATGGTGGATTGCAGCATATCCTTTTGTATCTGCAACAAAAGGTAAAAAACAAGTCGCGAGGGAGTATAGTTAAGGAATACGTACTCCCCACCAGCTCCAGATCCCGTCCTCGTCATGAGAGCGCAGCTTGGACGCGAGCTCCAAGTCACGCTTGCGTTTATTCTCCGCAAGATGAATGCGACGTTCTCTCCTTTTATCGAGTTCTGAAATTGTATGCAGGAGCTCCGGATGAGTACCTGGTTTGCCAATTAGTCAGGCACTTCAATATTCCAGTCACTATAAGCGCACCATTACGGATCATATCTTCCTCTCGTCCCAATTCGTCCATTTTATCCTGGAACAATCGTTGCCGAATCATCGCTAGTTTGAGTTCTAGTAAAGCCAGAGCGTCCAACGCGTCTTGTCGATCTGCGGCATGTAGTTCCAAGTCGATATCTCCCTCTATATCATCCTCTGCATTCATTAACTCATCTTCACGCTGATAGTCGAGGTCCCCAATATCCAAGAGTGTACTTGGGAGCGCCTTTGGAGAGAAGACCGTAGAGGGTGGTGGCTCTACTTTCACAGAAGGCACAGTCATCTCTAAATCACCGTTCTCAGCGTCTTCTTCTTCTTCGTCGTCGTCGTCGTCGTTGGGTTCTTGACTCTGTCGGTTATCGAGACCTATCCTCGTTTGAGATTAAAGAGTGCCAGTGGAGGTACACGGGCCCGAGACTCACCATCCTCCGTAACGTATTTTATTATTTCGGTTTTCCCTGCGCCATGATCTGTAAAGTTTTTCTCAATTGTTTCCTCATCCTGCACGTCGTCTTCCACGTCCTCCAGATCTTGAGAGTTAGCCTTGCTACTCAAGTGTAGAGGTTTATCCGTTAGGATGCTAGAATCGGTGACAGATTGCCCTAAAACATCGCCGACATTCTCCATTTCGTCGTCCTCGTCATCGTCGCCCGATTGGGACGCTTTTGGCTTTTTATAATTCTTTTTTTTGGCCCACTCCCACATCGGGGCCGGTATGACACCTCGACTAGATCTCGTGCCTCTACCTCGGGTCGATGAACTCCGTCTCGTAGATCGTTGAGACATGGCGACACGCCCAGCTCGTCCAGCTGTAATAGGCATGACCGCATTTTTGTCCCCGTCACCATTCTCATCCTCGTCCTCTTCTTCATCTTCGTCTTCGTCTTCTTCCTCGTCCTCGTCTCCATCATCTGGTCTGGTGGGCTCCTTCTCTTCTTCGGATGGTGGTGAGCTCAAATCGGAGCCACTCTGGCTTCCAGCGCTATTACTCTGAGAGGGTGAATGTCGCTTACTAATCGTAGCAATCTTTGCATGGCTCCCTGATTGTATGGACATCGTCACCGAGTTAGCCTGTGAGTGCGTTCGCGAGTGACCTAGTCCAGAGCCAGAAACAGCAGAGTTGGATTTCCGATGAACAGGAACGGGGGGCTTGTTGCTCGCGTTCGTCTTTCCTCTTCCTGCAGCGAGCGTAGCAGCTCCTTTCCTTGTGTTGTTGTGGGCCTTGGAAGAGGAGCGGGCTGGTGGTGGGGAAGGCGTCGGATCGGAAAGGTCGTCGCTGAATTCGTCTGACATTTTGAAAGCTGTTCTTATGGGTAGCTAGGCCCCAAGGAAATGGCCAAAGGTTTGGTTGGTTAACAAGTTGTTCCTTGCTTTGTGGCTCACCCAAATCAGGTGCCAAAGGAAGTCGGACTTGGTTAGGCAATCAACTCGCAAAGGAAACCCAATTTAGTCATATTAGATGCCGTTTCTCTACCATTTGTCACCATTTGTCCAAACGGCATTCCTTCCATCCATCATCCATGTATTAAAGTATTAGTATTACCAGGAGATTCTTTAGTAGCCCCTATAGGTGTAAGAGACCTTCTGAGTTCAAGGGCGTATAATTCATTGCCATCCGAATTTTCTTATCATAGAGGGTGTGGTCGCCTATTTGGGGAATAAAAGCTGAACCCGACCACAACGCCGCCTTGTCCGTTCTGGAACGTCTCACCATCAAAGGAGTCCAATGAGACACCATGGAAGTGCTTCGAATAATTACAGATCCACATGTCAAATCAGACGATTTACCGAGCCAAACGCCCTCCGAAGACATGTCCTGTGTCATTGACTGGAACGAAGGACAGGGTCATGGTGTCGACAATGATTCCACTGTGAAGTCTATCTTCGAGATGATTACCATGGAGTTGGGAAAACTAGGCGCAATACCCCTCAACCATTATGCCTTCGAGGACAATCCACAAGAATATCGCACCTTGGAGGGAAACAGTCTGACATTAGCAACAAATTCACACACAATTACCCCAGAAGAAGATACTTTCGATATATCTCGCAATGTACCTCTTCAAGCGACTGCTACAATCATTGAGACATGCGTGCGTGTGTTGGAAACCAGCGATGCAGTTTCGTTCGAATACAAGGAAGATCGCGGACCAGAGTGTGAGTAGTCCTCATCTCCATGGAAATTGGATCACCCGGATCTAATGTCCTTTGATTGTAGCTCTCGAATGCATCTTGACCGTCACTCGTCCCAACGGACGAAAGCGTTCCTATACATCCGGGCCCTGCTTTTCCAAAAGACCAGACGCGAGAGAGCGTGCAGCTTCCGTTGCCTTGGAGATGGGGGTCATCGAGTTCATCAAATATGGGGACATTGATGCAAAGTCTCGTTCAGCACTGACGTTGGGCTCTGCGGAAGCCTCATCCAAACTGAAAACTAGCGAGGACAGTAAAGGTGTCTCTCTCACTGATACATTTGACATCGATATCGACGACCCAAACGTCAAAGCCATCTCGGACTGCTGTCTGGAGTGGAGAGCAGGTATAACCAAGCCCGTTTATCTGTACTTCTCGGAGCCAACCTTCGTTCCTAGAGGTAAGCATCTCGATATTATGGTGTAGCTTCTGTTAAGCGGTCTTGGGATAGTACAAGGAAAGAAGGCCAAAACACCGGTCCAGGAAGATCTCACTGGATTGAAGCAAGGATGTGCGCTCAGCATTACCTTATCGCAGCATACGAGCCGAGTCTACTCGGTTCATCACATATATTCGACAAGGAGCGAAGCAAAATCCGCCGTCGCCGCAGTGGCCATCAAACAAGGGGTCATCGACTTTATAAAACACGCTAATGGCCAGAAAAGCGCTATGGTCTTCATTCGTGAGCTAGACGGGGATGCGAACGAGAACCTGAATATGGAGGTAATCAGTCAGCAGAACCCAAGAGAGAAAGAGATCAGCATCGAAGCCACTTCCGTCAATTTTACCTTGAAAAAGCATCAGATCCCTTTGGATGCCATGACTCTCCAGGCATTTACAAACTCTCTCCCGAGGCCGTTTCCGGAGACCCATGGTCTCAAGCCACTGGGTGATGGGAATCCAGTAGGTTGGCTGAATACCGCTGTCCAGTCCGCTCGGGGCAGTAGAATGATGATCACCTGGACGTACCTGTCCAATGCAAAACTATCATGTAAGTCGGACACAGGTCTACGATATCAGAGACCAGCTCTAGATCCGAGTCTTACTTATTGTTTTTTGTAGTGCATGGTTGTCTTGTTCGCTTCAACCTTCCTCGCATTGAGGATGGTCGCTCGTATCTGGTCGAGCCGCAGTTTATAAAGAGATCCGATGCAAAGGCGGCTGTAGCCCTCCTCGCAATTTCTCAGGATATTGGGGGTTGGATTGCAGAAATTACCAGGACAGTCGAAGACCAGATCAGCCCAGAGATGAGAGCAAAATCGGGCTCGATACTTGTCTCTCTCAGCCAAGAATGCGTCAAAGCCAGGATGCTTGGCCAGCCCATATATGATTACACTTATGAAGATGGGGGTGAGCCAAATAAATGTGATTTCTGTTGAGCTATTGTCTCAATATTTCCGTCCTAACAGCTGTTGGATGTATTCTCAAGGTGGAGTTTTCGCCATCGCTCAAGCGAGAATACAGTGTCCCTGTTGAATACCGAACGAAAGCAGACGCCCGATTCGCAGTCGTACTCAAGGCTTACCGTGAGGGGGTATTCGAATTTATTCGTTTCCGGGGCGAAGACCCGCCGCACGGCTACAATGCTGACGACGTATTTAATTGGAGATCCACTCATAGAGTGGATGCAATGCCGATCAAAAGGGACGAATTTACTGGCTCCAGGACACACCGGGAACATTACTGGGATCCGGATTACAAGCATAGGGAACGGAATAGCGATCGATATAGACAACAAGCGAGGTGGGATGATCGAAACAAGACGACGGGCAAGAGCCGAAACGACGCCTACGGAATGACTGGGCACACGTCTGGTCAACTACCATTCGATCGAGGGGAGTTCAATCACGAGACTGACGCCAGGGACCAACAGACATGTGATGGGATTCGTAGCTCAGTTATGCCGGTTGGAACTCAAGCATCGGCAGGCCGACGATTTCTACACCGGCCATGGGAGTCGGATCACGAGGGCATTCGTAGTGAAGGCAGTTCAGACATGCAAAGAGGGACTCATGAAATTCTCACGGGACCTCCCGTCGGCTACGACGCGTACTCCGTCGATATCAGTCACCCAGCCGTGGAGATTGGTCCGGGATTTCTGTCCGAGGGAGGAGGTTACCAATATGGGGACAGTCAGGTGTCAGTATATAACCCATATCCGTACTCACTTCCACTACCACCACCACCACCACCACCATCCCTACCCTCCTACCTTCCCATCGTCACGGGACCGCCTCAAGGATGGAACTATCCACCCTCTTTCTCCCTAGAACCGCTGCAACAAGTCGCAAATCCGATGGATGGGAGCCTGGCGGGAGGGAACACTACAGGGGGGTTGGAATCGCAATCCCATCCGAGCATGACTGGGGAAAGGTACTGGGAGTCGTCGAATCATTTGGGGAAACAGGAGACTGAGCGCAAGATGTCTGATCGATCGCAGAGACAGTCTACAACGTGGGATTCGCGTTATGGAGAACGGAGATCGCATCAGTCAGCCTCGACATCTTCTTATGAACCAGGCAATTATCCGGCAGCCCGTGGGGGCATTGTTGGCCAGCAGCAACAGCAACAGCAGACCCGAAATCCTCGTGGGTTGACTAACGCAGCAGGGACATATCCTGCTGGGAGACACGTGAACGTCGATCAAGGGCGACCATTACCTGCTTCACGTCTCGAAGAAGAGGGAATTGGGGTTGAAAATGAGAGAAAACGGCCAAGTGAGGTAGTAAGAGAATCAACGAGTAGGAAGCGGCCCAGGCAGAGTGGACGGTTTGTGACGGCACTTTCTGGTGAGTACCTTGGATTGTGACACCACGATTTGACTGATTACTGACTTTTATTATGATAAATTAAACTATATAGACTATTGTACACGGAATGGGATTCCATCTCCTGTGTTCAATCACGAACGGACGGCTATGGGCCAATTTCGGGTGATAGCCATGGTTGGAAAGGAGAAGTATTCACTGAGACAGACGTTCGGAGACATAGAGAGTGGAAGGGACGAGGTTGCTCGAAGAGTGATCCATCGATTGACTGGGGCAAAGCTGGCGGGTTGAACGGTGGAGAATGGCCGAATATGTGTCCATGTGCCCATGTGCCGTTTAACAGAGCTTTATGATTCGGATGTCGTAAAGATCCTGACTGAGGGTGTCTGCTAACCAGGAGACTGAGCGTTTTCTCTGCGATAAAATGGCTGCGCTCGCGACAGTGATCTTTGCGCGCGAAACACGATAAATGAGACCCCAACCCGCAAAAAAGGAATCAACCAGCAATCAATAATAATAACCCGAAGTGGTCCGTGGCGTTGTGCTTCTGCCTGCCTTCTTGCTGGTTAAGGGGCTGTGCTATGTTTGAACTGATCCGTCTGCTAACCAGCCGCCGCAACCAAGGATGTCCTCAACCAACGCTGCCAGTGCTCCGAACGAAGATAACCAAATTGCAGAAAACGAAGAAATAGATGTAGAGACGTTGCAGAAACCAAATGGTGAGCAGAGCCCATTCGTAGCCAACAAAAGGAGGGAGCTACCAAACTGACATCCATCCCGTCCTTGAAGCGCACTTGGTTCGGGCACGACCAAAGCTCAGAGCTATCGAGCGAGTTCCAGTAGAGATATGGAGCATGGTTTTCGAGCAATATGTCCTACTCGATTGCAGAGTCGCAAATCTGCTGTTGGTCTGTCGGCTCTGGAGGGGAATTGGCGAGCAAACACCGCGTTTGTGGAGAAGGATGCTCCTCTCGGCAGATGCAATCCCTCCTTCCCTCCGTGCGGGAAGTGTTCATGCCTGCGGAGAGATCGAGACCGTGGAGCGCATCCGGAAAAGAGCTGGTGCCAGTCTTCTCGAACTCACCCTCGTCCTTGGTCCAAACGAAGAGCAGTCTCCTTCTCCTCTCGTCCGTGCCACTCTTTTCCAATCGGTCACTCATCACGTCCTTCCGCGCGTCACCTTTTTGTGTATCATCGTCAACCCAAAGATGTCCCTCGATCTCATGCAAGAGTCTCTCCAAGGCGTCTTTTCTGGCACTCTCGAGGCTCTGGAGTCTCTTATGATCGCGTCTGCTCACCCTATCGGCAACCTGTATGGCCCTCTCGACCCCGTCATTCAAATGATCAACGCTTCCTCTCTTCGGCTCCGCTCCATCTACCTCGAAAACGTGAATCGCGACTTTATCACAAAGGTCTCTGCTCTCGACCTCTGGACTCGCGCCTGCCGTATCACCATCCGGAACGAGTTTGACGCGCTTGACGCCACCACGTTTGAGCGTTGCACCCGTCTCGAGTTTCTCTCCTTTAGCGGAGAACTTGCGTACGCGGACACGAATCACAGTAGAAAGGTTGATTATACCAACCTCAAGTGGTTCAAAGTCGGCCTCATCTCCATGGGTACACTCAACAAGCTCAAGTTGAATAATCTGCATTCGTTGGTCATCGACTGCATTCAAACCGATTATCCGAATCCTTCCCCTGCCCCACATTCGATCGTCATCCCAGAACTCAAAGTACTCCATCTCGCCACCGTCAGTCCGACTGCTGCCGCTATGGCCGCCCCCAAGATCGAGACCGTCTGCTTGAACATCCCCACGCTCAAGAGTACCGACGCCGACAGCGTCATCAGAGAGCTTCTCAGCGGAGCCGAAGGCATGCTCAAACCCAAGCATCTCACCATTACCGCTCCAGTTCACGACAAGCATCTTTTGAACGCGCTCCGTCACCTTCCAGACCTGATCTCCCTCCAGCTCGATCATCAGGTTCCCTTTAGTAAAATGTTCTTCCGCGAGATGACCCCAGCCGTTAGTCTTTCAAGGTCTCGTGCCCTCTTTGGTCGCGGAAAGAAGACGACGAAGCCGCCACTGCTCCCCAAGCTTCGCGCGCTCGTCCTGGACCTACACAAGATCCCAACGGACAACCTTCAGCTCGACAGTGTCAAGAGCACGATTCGGACGATGATTGCTAGTCGCAAAAACTCGGAAGGCTACGATCCGCTCCTACGTGTAGCGTGCAAATGGGAACAGGGACAACCAAACGAAGAGTTCATATATCCAATGATGTGCTTGACATGTATTGAAACTCATATCGCAAACGAGGCACACAATACATCAGTGCAGCCATCATAACCAAGTTTAGGTACATATCTTGTTCTCCCCTCCTTTATCATTCCTCACGTACCGTTTCAGATCGGATGCCGACATCAAACGAGGGGCACAGTGAGTGAAAGAACCGGAAGACATTAACTGCTGGGGACGGCAATCACCGTAAACACAGATAATTGCTTCCTTATTACCTATGCTGAGCCTTTCGAACCATAGGATTCTATCGTATTCCTGAACATAGGTCGCAAACCGATCGTGGCAATCGTGAGCCCCACTTAGCGGGATGAAGCCTGATCCTCTTGGACACTGCACTTCGACAAAGGGGCCATCTTGATAAGTGTTCATGTGTTTCTATGGTAAAGGTTTATGGCTTTATACATGTATCATGCAACTTTCATTGAACTAGCTTTACAATTTTTTGGGTGTCAGACGAACGGAAAACGCCACCAAGAGTCTAGCTCATGTATTGAATATACGTCGACTCGCTCCCCATCGAATTGTTTATAATTGCCGCCAGGTCGCATTAAGCCGACTTTTTCTTTGGCGCCGACCACGATCAGCAGCGCGTGCCATCATTCATAAACCATGGGTTTACAGGCTCTCTACAAGGGGAAGTTGACTAGGATACGCAGAAATAACACGACAAATTCGCGTGTAGGGCGTGAGTTTACACGTAGGGTCACCGATATCGCCAGTGATTTGGATGGTATGCGCGATAAAGAAAAGTACGGTCGGCATTCTGTGTGTTGAAGACAATTAAACGGTCGCATAGAACAGAATTACTTGAGACGATCGTCGCAGAGGTCTCCGACAACTTTCAGTCACCCACTCAGGACGGTCTTACCCAGCGCTTGGAGCCACTCCTCTTCGCTAAGAGGCAAGAGGTGCTCATACGGGCAGATGAGAAGCTGGATCAAATCAAGGTAGTCTCGAGCTCAATCTTTGAGTCGCCTTCTCGTTCTCATATGCCATACAGCCGTCATCACCCGAGCGTAAAGCAACGATGCAGACAGCGGCCAGACGTGACTATGAGAATCTTGAAATGGAGGCAAAGGGACTGCTGGAGATCTCCGCCGATAATCTTCAGTCTATCCTCCAGTTGCTGCCCGTCAGCTCTGATGTCGACTCACGTACGCTCACGAACCTCCGTCAGGAGCAATCGGGCCTCGTAAAGCTTCAGACACTCATCATGGACGTTTCTGAAAGAGTGAAAGTCCTTCAAGAAGGTGGCGTCATTGGTAAGGAATACCCCCCGATGCCGCACAATCCAGCATCTCATATACTCTCAAAGAGAAGCAGTTTATCATCAAGGTAATCAGACTGGATGAGCCATCCCAGGCTGCAAAACACCAACGTAAGTAAGGGCCATAGTCCAGCGTGCTGGTCTCAAATGAATGTCATTCTAGATATCAGTCCTGATTGGACATTTGGAGAACTTTGCCATGACCTTGACAGGCCAGAAGAAAGCGCACTCCCAGAGATTTGGCTCAAAAAGGTGGATCCCAAACAGAACTGTGTCACCAAGTCCGGTACCTGGTGGGAACAACAGGACCCCGCAGACGCCATCCGTGGCGTGTTACAAGACCGAGGCATCAAAGAAGACGTCGTAGACTTTGGCATCGTTTGGTGCAACGAAGATTACGTCGTCGTCCTTGTCCAAGACAACGGAGAGGAAAGCGGGAGATCGTTCAGTAAGTACCATCCTGATGCCGTTTCGGCTTGTCTAACCCGCCTGTAGAATTTTCGGATGGTAAACCTCAGCGAATCAGTGAACGCTTGCAAAGCGAGTTTCAAGACCGGCACGTATGCAAAATCCTACGCCTCAAAGACGGCACGGACGCTTCGAACAAGATGTTTGACCGTTCGTTCCTGAAATCGAAGACGAACCCGCTTTATTTGGAACTTACCCCAGTCACGATGCCAGTCTCTCGTGCAACCGTGTAGAATGTACGGATAGGAGAATATCAAAAGTGGATTATTTTGTGCAGTTTGAATTGTTCCATTACGTTTTGAGAATCAAAATCTGTACTGTTTTTTCTATAAGATTGTGTATAGATATCTGAGAACAGACGAGCGAAGACTAGTGTACACCGCTCCTGTGAGTGGTGAATTGGTGGTTTGCCATCTCCAAAGCTTTCTCTGATCCACAAGTACCGTTCACCTGGGGTCCCGTAATCCCAGTGTAATGATTTCTCTTGCCTCTGGAACAGAGGAACCCCAAGAATCTACATTCCGCGCTGCCAACGTCTCTCCTAACGAACGACCTTTCCCGCCGGCGCCGGTAGAACAAACACGGAATGATACCGAAGGTTTATCTCGACTGCTTCAGGAATGTGCGCATACGACAACGAAATAGTACCGCTTCATGATTAACAGGGCAATATATCGAGTAGATAGTCTTCCTGTCGCTGTAGCGTCCTCGCTCACTTCCTGGACGAAAGGCGCCAACTCCTTGGCCGTCATTGTGAGTCCGGCTAAGCGTTTCGTTTGATGAGAACGCTCAATTACACGCAATCAGATGGCTCTTCTTGCAGGTGTTCAAGTCGGGCTTGTCCAGCTCGTCGCTCAAAACGAATCACTACCCAACGACGTGACCACTCGCACTTTACGATGGTTCATGTATGCTGGAGTGCTGATCGACCTCGGAGGTACAGCATCTGCGATTGCAATCGTTGTTACTTCCACCGCTGCAGTTGCGGCTGCACGGGACAAGATCATTTTAGAAGAGGACTCGCTACCTCACAAAGTATTGAAAGGGGACCCTATTCCGGAGATCCTCCTAACCGAAGAGCGGGAAACGGAGCTATTGGAAGAGTTTGGCATTCCTCGAACATTTAAGCTTCTTGGATGGCACATGTTGATTTCTTTCATCACAGGAAGCCTGTTCATTGCAATATCTCTTTGTATCTGGATCTGGAAGACGGAGTCAAGTGTCATTTTTGGGACTCTCGTTCCTCTGGTGTTGATTACTCTAAGCCCTGTATTCTTAATACTCGCCGCTACAGTACAGGAATAGTATATTCTTCCTTAATATGTTACACCAGACTGAATAGCGGATGAGGTGCAACCCTGGGAGTACTCCATTGTAAGAAATTGTCCCTAGTCATGAGGCTAGGAGAACGTCTAGTGTCAATGGGACATCCATGTCTTTGATGACAAACGAGACGAGGATAAACGACTGGTCAATTATCCCGTCAATACACGGTGGGCTGTAGACCCGGCGATGAGTGCGACGGGGATAATTGAGGCCCCCAAGATGGCACCACCACCTTCCGAAGCCCAGACCCATAGTATGATGGAGAGAAAAGCAGAAATAAGACCCAAGAAGAAGCATAGGATCATATGCCACGTAGAGAATCGCCAGCTCCTTCCTAGTCCCCAGTGTGAAAGAAGAGATTCTTCCATAGACTCCCGCAACAATTCGAGGGGTATATGACCACCACCGGGGTCAAAAAAGGCGCGAGATGCAAGTGAATCCGGCTGGTTCAGTGCAATTTCCCGGCCTGTCTGGGGAAGGTGAACGGCCATATGAACAACTGCAACAGAGGAAGAGGCTCCTCCGAGATGGAAAAGGATTCCGGCGTACATGAACCAACGAGTTGATTTCCACAGGGCACTGGCTGCTGAATTTTCTCCTTCTCCCTCGTTGTTTGATGGGAGAAGTTGGATCAAGCTGATTTGAACAGCGGCAAATAGGGTCATCTACTCAAATACACAAGGTTAGTTCACTTTAATCCAGGAGCGATAATCGAAAAAAGAAACAGTCTGACAATGATAGCTAAGGCGTTGGCATTCTTTATCCAGGATGCGATCGCCGTCTGGACGACAGGAGGAAGGTTGTCTATCATTTATTGTTATTTACTCTTCTCCAATTAAATGCAGATAACGGTCTCAAATACTGACAATTCTGGATATCCCCTCGCATCGGTAGAGGGGAATCAGTCCGTGCGATAAAGTCCATCTGAACATCACCCTTTCGGGTGTTCAATGTACGTTGATTTTGCATCGGTAGCTCTTTTTTATATTTCACGGGGTACCTATACGGCTTTCCTGAGTTTCGAAATTGTGGTTTGGGTTCAACTTAGGCACATCTTTCGTAAATGCGTCTCACTCCAACTAGGGATGACGTATATACACTCGGAATGGAGTATAATCTACATTTGTCGATAGAAAGTGTCTACTTTCAACTTGTACCAGACGTTCCCTGATTCTCGTCGCGAGGTTCTTTGAGCGATTCTGTGACAGCCTGACGGACCATTTCCTCCTCGGTATCCTGCACTTCCTGGTCATTCATAGAGCGGGATATGGCCGTCTTCAACCCCTCGTTGTCTCCTTCGCCTGGCTTGCCTTTCCCTTTATCATCAGGTTCCTCTTCGACCATTGGTTGCTTCCCTTTCCCATCTTCAGCTACGTCCCCACCATCATGTGGCTGTCCACCTTCCGACTTTACGTCCTCTTGCTTGTCATCCGATTTCACCTCTTCGACGGTAGACTCGACAGGTTGAGTCTCGACGGGTTGTTGGGACGCTTCGGAGGTGACGATCGGAGGTGAGAATGCAGGCATATTTGGAATGATACCCATGTTTTTTATACGGTGTAATGCTTCATGTACACGCTGCTCTGTCGGTGTAGCAAACCGACGGTCGCAGTCACGCATGGGACAACGATAAGGTCGGTCATCGTGTTCACGGATATGGTCTATATAGAAACTCAGTGACATATTAGCTCTGCTGGTCGATGGAAGGCGTACGTCTCAAGAGGTATTGCTTGTCAAAAGACTTATCGCAACCAGGAACGGGACACTTGAAAGTCGGCGAGACAGGTTCTTCGTCCTTTTGCTGATTCCTATATTGCCGTGCGCGCTCCAGGTCATCCCCAGGGCTCAATGCAGGCGCCGTGTCTACAACGCTTGGGCTTGCCTCCGAGGGGGGTTCAGTCACACCAACAGGGAGTGTAGGGTTGGGATCCATCGTTACGCTCACTTGGTTCAGGGGCACATCTTCGGTCATGGCAGGACTACTGTTCACGCTCTCGATGAATGCACCCCCGGGAACGGGAACGGGCTGTGTTACTCGTACATCCTGATCATCCATGACGACATTCCCATATTCCTTTTTCAGTTCACGCATTTCAATCGTTTTTCTGTCGTAGGCCAAAAGTTTGTTGTACAGCTTGTCATTTTGCGGGTCGCGCTCGTGGTCCTATATAAAGATGAGTGTCGTGAAGAAAGGGAGTAGACATCGCCACATACGTAATAGAAGCGGGAGCGGAAGAATAGGCGATATTGATCTTGTATATCTGATATCCGTGTAGGATAATCGCTGACAGTCATGCCTTCCGTGCCCCATCGTCTGATAGCCACGTCCAGTTGTTGAAGCTCGCTATTGTGAGCGTCATTGTAGAGATCTCGACATACCCGACAGAAATACTTACTCTTCTAGATACAATCGTTCGTCCTCGTCCTCGTCTGATAGTTCCTCTTCATCGAGAGTGTCGTTCAGCAGTATCACGAGATGCAAGGCCTGGCGCGCGATATGAACCGCTTGCATATGAAAGCTTTTGGCCTTCCTGGCGACTTCAAGGACACGCAGGGCACGAAGATAGGCGATTGTCAGGAATGGTGCTAGGGGCTTGATCGGTTTTCTCCTAAACTGTGCAAACAGTTGAGTTCGAAGGATGCATATAGGAATGTAGAGTTACCTGTCCCATTCCACCCACCGGGCGACGCGTAATCAAGTCGGCATTTCCGCTTGCTTCGCCTAGTAGTAATTCATTGATGATCGCTTCGTAGTCTGCCCCCATTTCAACCTTCCATCTCTTGAGATATTCTGGGATAATGGAATGAATCTCGTCGTCTCGATTCTATTTTGGTGAATAACATGTTGGTCGTTCGAATATGATTGTACCCACCACAATCGCCAAGGATACAAAGAAACCACACTGAACGAGCGCATCCCAAAAACCAGGTCCACAATCGACGATGAGGGCATCCAATGCAGTGAGTACCCTGGTACGAACTGCCGTATCCGAGGAATCGAATCGTTCCTTCAAGGCGTTGGCTAACTGGAGGGTGCTTTGAAGCGGTGAGGCAAGATAGATCATCTCACGTTAGGATACACTCACCCATCCGAAGTATCGACTTTGACCCTGTCACTGATGTCGTGAAGGAGTGCAGAATCAATGGTCTCTGATGCAGTGACAAGATCTGGATAAGAACAAATGAGACCCGGCACATTATCAAGTACGCGAGTACCAAACTTATGAGATCCTTGTAAGGTGTTGTAGACGCCATTATTGTAGGCCGCTCCTTCCCAGAGCGCACGGATTAGATTGTGCGGGGCGCTACTTTGTGCGAAAATGGGATCGCTGAACTGGGCAGACCAGTACCTACGATATAAGACTACTGAGACCAAAATTTGATAATTTCGGTCCGTCTTGGGTTAATTTGTTGGAGACGAGTGGTACGGTTGGGACCAGAGTGACTGATGATATCGAGGCTGGGTTTCTCTCGATCAGAGGGCGTCAGCCTCAACGGTTACAATACTGAACGCGACGAATACACCACGATGTTTATTAGAATGATATATACAATTAATGCGACCAAAAAAGTACTCGTAAGTCCTGTTCAAGTGAGAGATGATTCGCGGCGGTGACGACAAACTTGTGCCTTCAGGGAACATTCAGATGATCTCTGTCGATTGGCAGAAATCAAATTCAGAAGGTGGAAAGAAGTCACAGTATAAAGGCTCACCACCCAACAACGACCGGCGTTAATGATTCTCTTCAATGTGGAAATTTGAGCGAATATGGTCTCCACTTCAGGTCGCGTAAAGCGCGTTGGCTGCCCTGGAGCACCTTGATGATGATGATACCGGAAATCAAAAGAATCCGTGATGGTTTGTAGCGATTCAGATTTCGAAAGGGCACGCAAGAGTAGACTTGAACGGGCCTTCTGTTCAGGTCGGTATTGTTAGATAGCCTGGATGGACTCGTAGAGCGTCAATCTCACCATTTCGGGCTCGAAATCCAAGCAAATTTGTTCCAGTAACTTAGTGCGACGACACAGAAGCTCGAGAGAATCTGGCAGAATGGTAACACCAACGATGTTAAAACACCTCAGTGATCCGAAAAGACAGGAAGACCAGTCTTTAACGGTCTCGACGGGAAGTACAATTTGATCCATGGATTCGAGCATAAACGACTCCAAGGTGCAGGTAGCAAAAAATGCAAGAAATCCTTCGGGACTGGAGTCATTCCTTGATAAGTCAAAGGGCGATTGACTGTGTAATCACCTGAGAGAGTCGCCTTCAGTTTAGGAGTCGAATCCGCTGGTAGAGACCCCATGAAATGAAGTGATAGATGCTTCAGACAAGTGAGTTGGTAAGTCGCTCCCGGAGACGGTGAGTAAGTCTTATCGTCGATTGAGCTGAGATAGGCACATTGATGGTAATAGACTCACAAAGATGGCTAACTGAAGCTTGATCAGACCAGGGAGAGTCTCGAGGGTCTTCATAAGGAGCCAATGATTCAAATTGGGACATTGAGTAAGGCTAAGGTGAGTAAGATACCGGGTATATCCAAGTAAAAGCTGGATAAAGCCACTGGTAATTGAGGGAGAATCCTTTTGGGTGATTAGCGAGTGATGGGGGCCTCGTGGTAATGATCACCTTGATGGAGAGAGATGTCATTGAGGCACGGTTGCGTTCGATCCATTCGGGTAGAACGCCGAGGACGCAAGTGGAAGGCGAGCGAAGTGAGAGTTTTTGGAGACTTCCACCACGATCAAGTTTTGTTCTATGACCTATGTGAAGCAATAACTTTGCTTGCTGGGGGTTCAAATTATCGGCTAAAAGAGACAACTCCTTTAACTGTGATGGTGTTGCGAGGTTTGAGAGTAGAGCGGGCAGGAAAGAGACGGTCAAGTGGGCATCGAATACGAAAGACGACAGGTTGACGAGTTTCGGCAATGCCATGGCCAGAACGATATGGAATCGCTCCGATACACGTCCACGGTCGAGTGGAACAGCAGTTATGGTGAGTTTACGAGGAAATTTGTACAGGTCTTTCCGATCTAGTAAGGTTTGGAAGGGTGACTGTGCCTGCCGAGATGTGAGACGTAATTGAGCTCGAGGAGAACTGCTTACCCGCTTGGTTAGCTTCTTGGTCACGGATACGTTTATGGTGATCGAGCCGTAAATGAGAGGAGTGGCTGCACCGTTGAACGACTTGCTGACGAGAGCGACGGAGAGCAGGTCTTTGCGACCTGGAACATTTGCAAAGATCAATGGTAGGACATCGAATGGAAGGTTATCTGCGGAAACCATGCTGAGGGGTCGGGGAGCCTGAATACGGGTGTTGAACAAGGACAAGTGTGGCTTGGGCTAAAGGTCCATAAGTCTGCCACCGTCGCCAAGGTGATCAGCCTGAAGTGACCTTTTTTCGTGCGTGATAGTTATTGTAAGCGAATGGCAAGAAGAGAGCGAGAAGGGATGAGGTTCGTTTGGTTCGAACGCGACTTGCCTCATGCCACCACTGCTCAGCACTGCTTGGAACAACTGGAAGCGAAAAGAAACAGTCAAGAGAACGATGAGGAGAATGATATAGGCACACTCTACAGCTACGGAAAAAGATGCTCCGGTTTGAAGGCCTGTGATGGCTAATTCTTGCCCGTCGAGACGTCAGCCATACACTGTACGTAACGTCTAAAAGCAGCAATTGGACAAATTTGTTCAATTGCGCAGGAGAGACTGGCTGATTCATTCCCCAATACAGCACGACAGACCAGAAAGTGGACCCTGCGGCGACTAGGACGACGAACATCACAACCCGGAGGATGGACACCTGGTTGACAGTCCCCGTCTGCAGGTATATAAAGGGAGGGAGTATCCTGACCTGAGCTGGATCCGTGTGTCCGCCCTCGCCCTCTACATTCGTTGATCACTTGGATTGCGAATTCCTTCTCTCACGCGAAACATCGTGAAATATAGCTGACCATCGTCATGCACAGTGCGTGTGCTGACGGGCATAGACGATGTGTCTGTGGATCCAAGGACATTGAGACTGTCTTGACCCGCCGATCACAAGGTCGAGTGCCAGCCTCCGTTCGCATTTAAACAACCGAACCCATTCCTCTTGCTCACTCGCTCGCTCGCTCGCTCGCGCGTTTTCATCCTTGTCTTCTATGCATTTCATGCCAACTTCTCGTCGTAATGCCAGGAATCTCGGCGGAATGCCGGCAGACGTACTCGCGCTCATCTTTGAGCAGTATCATCTCATGGACCAGCCAATAACCCCGGTCATGAGCGTCTGCAAACGATTCTATCACCTCATCCGTCGCCTACCCCGTCTTTGGCGTAGGATCTTGGTTTCTGCGGATGTGATGCCAGTCTCCCTGAAGAAGGGAAGCACAATGGCCTGCTCGGATATAAATCTCTTGAAAAATTGCATCAAGCTTGCCGCAAATGCTCCTCTGGAGACGACATTTGTCATTGGGCAGGTCCCCGACGACAACCCACCTTCACCAGCAGCTCGTGCGGAGAGATACGGACTTGTACTAGAAAAAAGTAGCCGCATCTCGTTTCTCTGTATAATAATCAATCCAGACGTTCCTCTGGACATGGTCGTTCAGTCCTTCGTATCTGTATTTACTTCATCCACTCGCTTCGACTCCCTCGAGTCGTTGATGATCGCTTCTGCCGTTCCTCTGCCAGGATTACTCTCTGCTTTCTCCAATCTCCTCACACAGATCGAAATCTCAAGCACAAAACTCACCTCCCTCTACTTCGAAAACGTTGGAAACGAGTTTATCACCGCCGCTCGCCAGCACGCTTTCTGGCGCCGCCTTCGACGTCTCACACTCAAAGGAGAGCATAGCCCACTCCATGCGACAGCATTCGAAGCATGTAGCAGCCTAGAGTTCTGTTCCTTCAGCGGAGAACTTCTTGTCACCCCAGAGTTTGCAATGCCCCCACCCGTGACAAGCTCGATAGAACCTCTGGACGCTCAGCCTATGCTCGCAACAATCAAATCTAAAGGTGAAACTTCTTTGATCCATACCTGACCATCTACTAATGTTTCCATAGATCCACATGAGAGTCCCGTCGTCCTCCCCGCGGGTCAGTTCTTGTCCTCTACTCCCTTCCAATTGATGCCAACTTGCATGATAGATCCTAATCGAGAAGTTTCCCTCGAAAATGTCAAATGGTTTCGGCTAGGAGCCTTGAGAATGTCGGTCCTACGCCGGATTCCCCTCCAGAATCTCCGATTTCTCGTTATTCAGTCAGCACTTCGGGAGTGTGCGGGCTCTTTGAAGGAAATCCCCAATCAGCCCTCTGAAGCTCCGCCGTATGAGCCATATTCGCTCCTCCTCCCTAATCTTGAGACCTTGCACGTGGGCACGACACATTCGCAAATAAACCTACTCCGGCTCCCTAAGCTTCGTACACTACACCTTCAAATACAGGCCCTTCAGCGATCCTCTGCATCTTCCATTCTTGCCGAAATCTTCCCAAGCGATCCATCAAACACGAACATTTGGAGACCAAAGAGTCTCAACCTCAATGCTTCCGTTCATGACAAGGCACTCGTTGGAATGATCGAGGTTATCGGCTTCAATTTAGAGGCAATGACCTTGACGATGGACAAACTCTCTCGCCGGTTGCTCGTCGCTTTACGAAAGAGGGGCTCTTTGCCAAATCTCTTGAGGCTGACATTCGAACTATCTGCCCTCTCCAAGGCAACCGACAATGACATATCCACCAAAATGACCGAACTGTCTGTCTCAAGGAAAAAACAAGGGCTAGAGTTCGCGTGGCTGAGCTGCAAGTGGGTCGAGGACGTCCATCGCTCTCCCGACAAGTCATTTAACGAAGAGGAAAGCCGGAAGGAGATAGTGTTTGCGGATAACGATATATGTACTGCTTGTAGGACAGAAAACACCTCAATAAAGACGTGATATTTATTGAATTCTCGTCAATACAGTTGTTATGCTTTGATTTTATCGACATCAACCCCAAATATAAACCCAGAACCGAAACTGAGAATCGTTCCCGATACTACCCTGGAGAATCCAAACTTAGCCCACTATGGTACTGTGTGTCAAATAGCCTCTAAATCCAAGTCAGAGAGCAGGGAGAATGACGACTTCTTGGGCATACCATTCGTCCCCAACCGACCAAACCACCGAATCGCCTCTGTTTCTCGGATAGTTTCATGGACACGAACTCCCCGGGAGATATCACTGAGGCAATCACCAATGATGCAAAAGGATTCATACCGCGGTACCTCCCGAGTAAGCATACGTGGTCTCCCGGAGTCTTCATTGTAAGAATAAGTCAGCGAATAGACAGTGATAGCAATTTGAGTTGCTCACCACTTCACGGAGCCATGTTCTATCGCTCCATAGCACTTTCCGCTCGTCTGGAGCCGCAGCCGCTTCGGCACTGTCCCCGAACAACCGAATGTACTCTGCGGTATCCTCGATTGATCGGGATATCGTGTATTCAATGATCACTGAGCCTAATCCACCCGTTTCCGTGTGCTCAATCTGGGTGGAGACCCCATCAGTTCCAAAACAGCCCAAGCCGATGGATACCTTTCTCCGGAGCTCTTTAAGCGAGTCTAACGCCGCTTCATGGAGTTCTATCAGTTTAAGACCCCCATTACTGTGCCTCGAGACCAAATTTTCAGCTGAAAACTCCTCGAAGATAACAAGAATCCGACTAAAACCATACCCAAGCTCTGCAATTGTGGATGAGGTACTGTTAATCTTGAGCGGTGCGATATCGGATGGTTTAAGGATGCATATTGTGGTGTGGGAATCGATGATTACACTGTTCATGGTAGTGCCCCCCAATTTGACGAGGTGTATATTGCAGTGGCTTTCGAGACATCGAACCAGAGCATGACGTTGAAGAATAGAGAGAGGAGCCAGATAATAATGAACTGCTTGAGGAGTTGTCCAGAGATCGGGCAGGACGAGGTTGCTCCATCCCCTTGAAGTGACTGATTTCTCTAGATCCAAAGCGCAATCTTGATTGTTTCTGTGAAATAAGGAAGAAAGAGGCGATAGTAGTTCCCTTGAATCAACTTCCTTGTCGCATATTGGACCAACGTCGTGTGGTGCAGGATCAATCCCACGATGCAGAAGAAATCGATGGAGCATTGATCGGCTATCCAAGCTATCTGAGAAATTCAATAGCTGTGGATATTTTGTACCAGATATGTGCGATAGATGGGGAGTGATGTGCTGGATAGGTTCAAGCGACGGGAGAAAAGACTGGATAGACGTGCCTACAGGAGAGCCTGCATCACTCGCTGTAATCTCTCGGAGGTAATCTACCTCAATTCTATCTAAAACGGGCTGGTTTGCGCCATCTAGGATCGAGGCCGCAGTCCCCGTTTGGTGGGGCACCAAGTCCATCGGGAGAGAACCGGTGAACTCCAAGGCTTCGGGTCGGACGTCCAGTAGCATATTTGAATCGGGGTATCCTGAAAACCCCAAGAATTGAGGGAGAAGAGCATTTGTTGGAAGTACAGTATAGTTTTCCCTTCCATGGTTGCCTCTGACAGAGAGCACGTGAGAGTCGCTGGACCAAACGGGACCATTCTCCGCATAGGCAGGCGGGGGATATTTATGCGACACCTCGTGCAACCAACGTCGCCAGATGATGGAGTCTTCTCGTGGCTCCGCACCTCGAGCACCGAGCTCGATGCGTGATAGCGAAGTCACTGTATAAGAAGGAAGGCTATTGATGTCACAAACACTTTCATGGGAGAAAATGCTTCCGCAGTAATTAAAAGGCCTGTTATGGCGATGAGATACAGCACAAATGGAAGAAAGGTTTGCATACTGCCAAGGTACTGCCAGACTAAGCGATATCACTCCTTTCGCATAAGGTAGCACCGGCTTGAGACAAGAATTAGGAGGAGAATTGCTTCCAGAGTCCAAATGGGCGAATGACCCTACGAGTTCGTGTATGGTGTGCGGTTCGAGCGACCGAGCAATTTGGGGCATATCAAGCACCTTTAATCCCGTAATGTAATCAGACTCTTGAATGAAGGGCACTATGGAGCTCGTGAACGACAGCCATCCACCAGGATCGTCATCGAGTGCGCCAGAAGTTGCAAGTGGTATATTTGCCTGTGCTATAACAGCTTCTTCATCAAAAGAGGGTGTGGTGTATACTTGATCTTCTATCGGACCTGGCGGTCAATTGCAAGTGGACCACACATCCCTGAATACCCACCTCCGATTGAATGGGGCACACTTGGGATGGTTCGCGCGTTCAAAAAGGTAAAGTTTGAGCTAGGAAGGAGTCATTCGTCTACTTCCGTTCGAAAATAGCGAGTTCTAACGTTTCCTTGACCATATGGCTGATTTGAGAACGGCAACTAACAAGGCGAGGCATTTCTACACGTCGAGGAAGGATCATGTCGTCTATTGTAATTCATTATAGGGTAGGAAAAAGGAAAGGGATCAAACGCACCCATTAAGAGCCGCAAATCGATTTTAGGACATGGTGGAGAACAATGCCGGCTGAGTCCAGTCGACTTTAATATAAAACGAGACCAAGATCCCGACTCGGGTGTAAGAATTGGAGAAGAATAGGAGCTGAGGGCTGCATGAGCGGTCGATTTGTCTTTCTCATCCCGAGGTGAGTCACCCCAGCCACCAATGAGCTCGTGGGTCTCCTCATCATCGTCACTGTTTCCATGACGAGTTGCCAATGGCGGCCCGAGTGATTCCACCAAATAGTGCCAGTTTGTTTCACCATCCTGTGCTGACCAATTCGACCACCAATGCATAGGCGTCCGTGACCGTGGGATGCGGGGAGATGAGACGTTGGAAACTGGTATTTCTACGCGTGGTGCACGAAAGTGGGCGTCAACGTCACCAAACAGTTGAGCCCCCTTGGTTCTGTCGCCAATAGACCCCAGATGATTAGGAGACCTCAGATTATTCAATTTAGCGACGACGGCGGTCATGGTATCGTAAGGGATGGCAAAGCGAGAGTCTCTATCGACATTAAGATCAAATACACCATACAACCGCCAATCACAATGTGTCACGTACATTCCAGAGGCCGCCTTCTTGCAAGGACTTGCCAAATCTTCGATCGGAACAGCAGTTAGACTCATTTCAAGGGACGAGTTTTTTGTCGTGACGGGTTCTACTTCTGAATTAACTCGATTTGAAGGGTGCCAGTTACAGGAAGAGGTCTTTTCCAGATCCCGTACCCTCAAGATCGTCGTTTCGAATAACCTTGGGGTAAAAATATCGTCTATCGAGCTTTTATGAGCCTTTTAAGCCAATTAAAGCTGAGAAAGATGCACTTTCAGGACACCAAAGGTTGTTACCTGGTCCACCTAACGCTGCTATCGACCGAGCCCCAACGAGAACAGTTCGAAGATATTCAACAGAGCTTGGAAGTGCGTTCCATTTTTCCTCGATAGACACGGCCTGTAGATCATGGTCGCTTTGGCCCAATTTGTCCATTGGCGGGTGAGGGTGCAAGATTGGGTTTTCAGGAGCTACAGAAAGATGATGTAACAGGGCCTGTGTGTGTATTCAGCACCTAGAAGCTCGAGGGCCGTGGAAGGCAATACAAATGTGATGAGTCTTACCTTTTTCGTTTCGCCCAGGATGAATTCTGCAGAGTTAATTGCAAGATATGCACGCATATGCATGTCGAGTAAGCTGTCGAGATGATTGCGCCACCCCTCGTGCTGATATGTCGTCGTCATTTCGTTGCCTAGCCGGAGACGTGCGAGTATGAGTCGAAATCCAACTTGCCGCCAGCACTTGGGTTATCGTGCAGAGATTGCCGCAACAGGTCATTGTCATAAATGTGTAAATGATTGAAAAATAATACCTTTAATCAATTGCGGATAGCTTTCATAGAAGTTGTCTGTAGCCACAGCCTACCTAAAGAAGTCACAAAATTCCTCTGAAGTGCAGCAAAAATGAATGTTACACTCTGCATTATATGCAAAAGGCCTTGAAACAAGGTAGAGAGAGAGCCATAAGGGTGAGAACACCATAGGATGGTCAGCAGGAGGAATACTCAATGCCAATCATGCAGAGATTGTGGTAATGAAAGTTTATCAGTCTTGAACAAACTGTATGTGCTTAGTGTTATACCCTAGTCTCCATTGACCCCTCTCTCTGATGGCTGTTCTGCCCTGCACTCCTGTCATGCCCCAGTGCTCCTAGTGCTCCTCTGCTGCCTTGTGCCCCAGTGCACCTTAGCATGGCCTGGATGCAACCTCTTTGGGACCCTATGCACCTCTGTAGACCTTCACACACCCCTATCTACCCTCCATCTACCTTAGAGCCATCTCCTTCCCCCTTCCAAGCCCTTCCTCTACTTGTCACAGCCAGCTGCCATTCCCTCTGAAGGCTGCTTCTAGTTGCCTTCCCAATTGGGAAAGCAACTATTCAACCTCCCTTTTCCACTTACCTTGTCCTCTCTTCCACCCTTTGTCCCTTTCCCCTAAAGGGAGGGGACAACTAAGTTGATGTTCTAGCTACATCAGCAAAATGTCATTTTTCAGTCTAGCTTCAGTCTAGCTGTCTAGTACTTGTCTAGTGTTTGTCTAGCTAGATGACTGTCTAGCTACCCCCAGGTTTTTTTATAGCACTTGTCTAGTACTAGACACCAGCTAGATGCAGGCTTGTTACGCCCCTGCACACCTCTGCACTATCTCTGGCCACTCTGCACCATAGATACAACCCTAGTACCCCTAGTACACCCATGCACTCCTATGCGCACCTATGCACCACCTCTGTGACCCCCACAACTCCCTTTTCCCTTCCCTTTCCTTCAGCTTCACTCCAATTGTTGTTTCCTTGCCATAGATAGCGCACGCTGGCACACAGCCACAGCACATCATCCCCTCCTTTGTCTAGTTGCTTAGTTAGTGTTTCAGTTGTCGTATATAAGCTTGTGTATTCTCTAGGTAGATACATTAGCTAGAAAATCAACTTGGTCGCCCCTGTTACAAAGTGAGTACCTTCAATAGCTCCTCAATGACATCATTAGATGACACACTACTGGCAGAACTTTATAGAATCTTCTGGCGCTAGAAGATTAGGAAACCAACCAGTAGGTTCCAGAATGTTCTCCTTCTCTCCTGCTCCTTCTTGGACTTTCCCACCCTTTCTCCCCTCTTCTCTCTTATGCCATGACCTCATGAAAAGACTCATTTGCTTTCTCTATAAATAGCTTGTACTTTTCTTAGTTCCAGAATTGACTCTCTTCACCCCTCCAAACCATGCGTCACGTTGTAAGCTCTTGAACCAACCAACCAACCAAACTGTTTTACAAGTGGACTGAGGTATCGTACTCTTGTCAGACAAAAGCTAACTACTCCAATAGGTAATTGGGTATCTTAGTTGCTAACTTTCATAGGTTGAGGGATTCACCTTGAACGTCAGCAAAACTTGTATGACTATGATTGTGGGTATGACATGTTGTACAAGCTGTCTCTTTACTTCTCTTTTCACCTCTCCACCTCCTGCTCTTTGTCACTCTTGTTGTTTACTAACTTCCTCCTAGCTCTGTCACCTTCCATTCCATTCCCTTCTCCTTACTTCCATTTTTCTATACGTTTCCAGACCCTTCTCTGACCTTCTAGTAGTTTAACCTTTTTTCTCCTTTTTGCGCTTCTCTTGCTCCACTTACATCATCATCGCTCCACTTTCACCCCTTATTCAGTTTAACCTTTTAGCATCATGTATAGATCAACTAGAGTACCGGGTGGACTCTATAACTCCGATGATGATAGATATTATGATACATCGGATGAAGAACTTCACCAATGGCATACTCTCTCCTCAAGAGTAACAAGCCATCGAGGAAAGTCGTCGTACTCACCTACTGTTAAGTTTGAGGAAACCAACTATGATACGGAGGCTGAGCCAGCTCCACCTCCTCCTATCCAAGGGACTGTTACTCCTGCTGCGCAAGGCAGCTCCAATTGTAACAGCCCCCAGTCCTGCTCTTGAGTCTCCAAGCTGCTCCCCTGTGCTCTGCACAGTGAGCACACCCTCTCCTTAGTCCTCTTCACCCTCTGCACTCCCTCGGTCATCCCAGTCCTCAGCCCACACCTACCTCCAGTCATTCCCACTCTCCTGTGCACTGTTGCGCGCTAGCCCTTGGTGTTGGGCACTTAGGTCTTCGAGGCCTAATAAGGCTAGACTTAAGTTCAATTTTTGGTAGCATTTATCTAGATTCAGTCTAGCTGATGTCTAGTACTAGACAAGTGCTATAAAAAACCCAGGGTAGCTAGACAGTCATCTAGCTAGACAAACACTAGACAAGTACTAGACAGCTAGACTGAAGCTAGACTGAAAAATGTCATTTTGCTGATGTAATGTAACTACCTGATGCAAGACTGATAAGAGTATGTCTTGACTCCTATCCTTTGAGCACCACTAACTGACCGGACAGAAGCCCCCTTTTCCCCCACTCCTCTAAACCCCTTCCCCAGAAGCTATCGACTCCACCTCTGCAGTGTGTATACGATTTCTGGCCTTTGGGTTCTCAGACGTCCCTACCCTCCAAGTGGAGTTGGTATGCTTCCCTTCTACTCTTCCCATTCTCAAAAAGAATTGTTCTGTATATTAGTTAATAATCTCAATTCTTTAGTAATTCCTTACTCCATCCTTCTGAGAACCTTAGAAGTTAGCTCTACTTACTCCAAAGGTAGCCACCTCCTGACTCCGCGATTCTGAGCTTCTGCCCCACTTTAGCTTCTTGCTTGCTCCGTGCCTTCCACCTCCAGCCCCAGGTAAGAATCCCACGACTCCACTAGTACTCTTACTTCTTGACTTCCCATAGATTAGTATATAAGGCCATGTACTCTTACTAGTTTATGAACAAGTTCTACCCACTAAGTCTTTCCTCCCTATCACCTAAGTGTCCAGGTCCTTCGGCCTTGTACTGCGCCTTATATCCTTTGGTATACGGAAGGTACACACCCTTAACTCTTTAGTTAAGTGCCTAAATCCTTTGATTTAGAGTCTAGCCCTTTGGTTAGAAGATTGTGAATTAAGAACTAAGTTCTCATAAAACTTTCTGATAAATACTCCTTCATTTGTGCTAACTAAGTAAGCACTCTGGCGTTGTCCATTTCCCTAGAATCTCACTTTAGTGCTCCTACTAGTGAACACGCCTCCAGTGTACCAGGTTCGTTCCAAACGCTGACAGGTTTGTATCAGTTTGTCACTACTCATACATCTTACTTGAAGATCATTTCTACTTACTTTGGATTTACATTGCTTGGTCGACTCCTATTCGAGTCACTCATACTCAACTTCCCTACCCTTTGGACCCCTCAGGTAATCCGATCACTGATGCCACCCGGTTGGCCACCATCTATTCTGTGGACCACGTGCCTTTGGCTTACATATCGCCAACCAACTCTCCTGCAAACACTTCTTACAGAAGTTCTCCTTATAACTCCGATACTCTTAACACTCTTCGGTACAATCCTCCTTCTACCACTGCAGTAGGCTCATCATTAACAGCTCGTTACACCGTTCAAGAATCCTCTCCAGAAAGCGTTGGATCTTATCACAGCTTAGACAACTTTGGTACAGACTCACAGTACCTTGATCTCTCGACTGTAACAACTCGCTCTAAATATATCGCTCGCTTATGAAATACTACTACGACCCGTTAGACACAGAGAGCTAACCATCTTGTTAAGACTACCTAATTCCTACATTATCTAGTCTCCTAACACTAATCAACAATTTTCAGGTTTGCTGATGCTGGTCTTTACATTTTACTGATGCAAAGTCCAATCTGATTGAAGTCTGAATTCAAACCAACACATTGGGAAGATTCTAGTGACTCTGATAAAGCAAGCAGAAAATTGCTTGCTTTGTGCTTTCTTTTTCAAGGTAGATAGATATACTAGGACATTTTGCTGATGCATTCACAAAGATTACAACCAATGTCAAGCTTATATCTTGGGCTGCTCTCTATTGAACTGGAAGAGTCATTGGATATAAAAAGTTTGCTGTGTCGGGGAGTCGAACCCCGTTCGAAACCTAACTTCCTTGGGAAGGTTCCATCATAACCGTTAGACCAACACAGCATACACTCGTGTTGCACCCTTAAAAGAATATTATTCATACTGAGATTGAAATAAGGGCACCTGCTGATGATATAAATAATTTTAGTGTATTACCTGGACAATATTAGGAACAATTCTTTTGAGTTTAGCCTAGATAATAAAAAGATGGATAGATAAGTTATCTGTCAAACAAAGATATCCCCTACATCAGTAAAATGCAAGGTGTCTGATTAGTTCTAATTAGAACCTTTTAGAGTCTTAGTACCACTAGCAACTTACTCTTCTAAATTGGGGCTAATATTAGTCTAGTATTAGTTCTAATCAGCTCTAAAATTGCTAATGTTAGTCTTACATAAGGCTTATTCAGTCTACTCTCTTATGACTAGCAACTTCATTTTTTAGTTTTACTGATGTGCTATCCCTGGCCACCCAAGTGCACATCAGTGTACCATAGATATGACCCCTAGTACCCCCTGAACATCCATGTGCCCCTATGCACATACCCTTCCAACCTGCAAGGGTGTGACTGAGACCCACCCTTGAGAGAGAGGAGGAGGGGGGGAAAGAAATGGATGCTGGTACAATAGGTTTACTCAGGTCGTTGGTATGTCCCTGAGGCATGCTTATTGTGGTTGATATCACCATCTGGTGAATGAACCTTTTCTCTGTGTTTCCCAAGTGACAACAACAAGATGGTTTTTGGGGGGCTTGGGGAACAAGGTTGCAGCAAAGACAATAGACTGGATGATGGAAATGGCTTAACAGTAGTTGGTTTACACTGTAGACCTAGCTGTGAAGGTGTTGGCATGAGGTAAAAGTTTACTCAAGGGTGGGTTTACTCAAGGGTGGGCATTTCCCATTTTCTCAAGGGTGTGCTCAGCTTGGATTATTAGTAACTTTTAGTGAGAATGT